>JAJIBD010012119.1:0-29938 GCA_021461705.1 Cryptotis parvus
GTCTCTCCTGGTGATATTCAGGGGGCCATGTCATACTGTGGAGTAACCTCCTGGTGATGTTGGGGGCATGTCACACTGCAGGGTTATCTCCTGGTGATATTGGGGGCCATGTCGTTCTGTGGGGGTTGCTCCTGGTGATATTGGAGGGCATGTTATTTTGCGGGGATCGCCCCTAGTGACATTGGGGGATTGTATCATGTTGGAGGACAGGTTTAGCTATTCTGGGAGTTTTGTTGTTTTGCCCACTCCCAGCTTAATCTGTTTAAGTCAAGGTTCATTCTAATGAGACCTCTCTTCTATGTAAACACTGCTAGAGGGTGTGGCAGTTACAGAAGTCACCTTGACTCTGAATAACTTCTGACTTATACATCTACTAAGACTTCTATGTTTTCTAGATTGGGCACAGCTCCTCTTTATAGCCACTGCACCCAGCGTGGGACAGTTAGAATTTACCAGGAAACTACCACCCTGGCTACGCTGAAACTATAGGAAGACTATAGGAAGGATCATACTAGTTTGCTCTAAGCAGGCGAGTGTGACCCTTTCAGTACATGAGAACAAGATACTCAGAATCACCCTGGTGCAGATAATAATAAGAAGGACCTTGTGGGTACCATCTAGATTACATGAAGCTCATGAAGTTAAGATGTATTACTTTATATCAGCCTTCTCTCTCTCCAGTGTTTTACATAAGAGATAATCTTGGTAGAAAGGATTAGACCTTGGCATAACCTTTATTTCTACCTGCAATAGGGTGTGGCACTATACTCTGTTTAGAGTTCTTTGTTGACATGACCTTCCGATTGGATTACTTTGGTGTATATAAGGGGCTGACTTGAGGTCCCCTCACCTTTTACCCTTTGGGCCTTTTAGCTTTTGGCTTTTTGCTCTTTGGCCTTTTGCTCCTCTTCTGGGTAGGACTCAGCTCGGGTGAGATCCTCTCTCTTTGGTGGGAGACTTAGGCTCTTTTGTATGGTCTAAGTTCAAACCAGAGCTAAAGTTTGTTCATTATCTTGGAGTGCTGTGGAAGAGCTTTTGTACTTTAAAAGCCTTTTTGGAACTGCACCGAACTCCGTGAGTTCTCCGGCGTCCCCGAAGGTAGAAGAGAACCTCTGTCCCGACACTGTCGGGGACCCCGCGGCGCTTCTCCGACAGTATCATTCTGTGGGGGTAGCTCCTGGTGATATTGGGGCGATGTCATATTGCGGGGTGAATTCAGGTTTCCTCTTGTAGTAGTACATGTGTTCAGTCAATTGCACTCTCTCACCAAACCTAAATCTGATGATTTCATACCTACTGCCTCTAAGAGTTTATATATTTTATAGGGCATAGACTTTTCGTTTGACATTTAATCTAAAGTATGCATGCAGAAACTAGGAAAGGGGCTCAAAACAGTGGAGCTCACGCTTTGCATGTCAGATCCCTGGGCTCAAGGCCTGAATTAAATCCATGACATGCATAGTCCCTAAAGCACCAGGAACGACCCCTGAACAATGCTCGGAAGTAGCTTTGGCACCATTAGGCTTGAAAACAAGTTGGCTTGTCATAGAGTCACGAATTCAAGGGACTTTATCTTAGTGATGGTAATAATAATATGCATTACTACTAAGATGAGACCAAAATTTATTTTTGTTTTTAGGCCATATCTGATCGTGCTAAGGGCTTATTCCCAGCTCTGTGCTCAGGGATCTCTCCTGGTGTGGTGCTGGGGAGCAAACCCAAGCTGTTGGTAGTGTAAGGCAAGACCCATACTCGCTGTACATTCTCTCTGGTCCCTAAAAAGAATTATTTTTAATAGAATTCTTTGTGCATAGAATACTCTGTGCATATCTTCTCATATTTCCCCCCACAATTATATATATTTTTTCATTTTTTTGGGGGTAACACCTGGCAATGCTCAGGGGTTACTCCTGGCTCTGCATTCAGGAATTACTTCTGGTGGTACGTGGGGACCATATGGGATGTCGGGGATCCAATCCA
Source organism: Cryptotis parvus (assembly GCA_021461705.1). Taxonomy (NCBI): domain Eukaryota; kingdom Metazoa; phylum Chordata; class Mammalia; order Eulipotyphla; family Soricidae; genus Cryptotis; species Cryptotis parvus. The sequence goes on from JAJIBD010012119.1 coordinate 1,981, forward strand.
ATCCAGGTTGGCTGTATGCAAGGCAAACACCATACCACTGTGCTATCGCTCTGCACCCCCTGCCATAATTACATTAAGAAGTAGATAAGACAAGGGTTTTTGGCTGGGGAGACAGTTGCAAAAGTATGGATAAACTGCATGTTATGCATGTGGTAGGTGCAGGGTTTATCCTTGGCATCACATGATCCCCTGAGCACAGAGCTGGGAACAGTTCCTAAGCAACACCAGGTGTGGCCTAAAACAAAAACAGAGACAGGACTTATTCTTCCATTTTAAAGATTATGAGCTATTGTATGGAGATACAGGATATTTGTCCTAGGTCAGGGATATGGCTCGAGGGCAAAGCGCATGCCTCCAGGCACTGCATTGATGAGACCTGCATTCAAGCAACCGCCCCCTTCACCACCTACACACAGAATAGTAAAAACAAATTTAAAAAATAAGTGAATGACTAGGTCAGAGTTCCTAGTTAATAGATGGTTACATAAGTGCCATAACGTTTCCAAAGATGTCCGTATTAATACACAAGAATATAATGGTTAGGTTTTAATTACTACAGGGGCTGGAGGCGATAGCCCAGTGGGTAGGCGTTTGCCTTGCACGGGCCGGCCTGTGCCGGCCTAGGTTCAATCCCCGGCATCCCATATGGTCCCCGAGCACCGCCAGGCGTAATTCCTGAGTGCAGAGCCAGGAGCAACCCCTGAGCATTGCCAGGTGTGACACCCCTCCCAAAAAAAAAGGTTTTAATTACTACAAAAGAGAAAATATTAGTTATTGATTAAATGAATAAAAAAGGCTATTAAATAGGTAAATTAGTAAAATATCAGAATAAAACTGATAAAAATTATCAACAAAATCCTAGAAAACTATTTCTTCATTACATATTCATTTCCACACAAAGAAGTACAAAGAAATAACCTTGGAAGGAAAGTGACATTTTTATTAATAGTTTAGTATATTATATAGCAGGAAATATAAAAAAATATAAGGTATAGAGCTTGTATATGGAAGTTAAACACCCTTGGAAGAGTTTCTAGAGGTAGAAGGAAAATTCAGCATCTGTTTAAAGGAAAACTAAAGGAAAAAAGGTGAGAAGTAATTAAAACCAAGAAAACGAAAATTCTATTGACTATCCTGATGACTGACAATGAGGTAATAACATAAAAACTGCAGGGATTGGAATACAGAAAATAGATGAGTAGAAACATTAATTAAGCTATTATTGGGGCTGGAGAGATAAGACAGAGGGTGGGATGCTTGCTTTGCATGTGGCCCACCTGGGTTCCATCTCTGGCTACCCAAATAGTAGCCCAAACACTGTGAGGAGTAATTCTTGAGTGCAGAGCCAGGAGTAACCCCTGAGCATTGCTGGATATGGCCCCCAAGACTTAAAAAATAAAAATAAAATGTTATTTTTTAAGAAATTATTTTGAAGACAATTTAAGAAAAATAGATAAATATTATCAAAGAAAAATTGCAGTCAAATCACAAAGAACTCAATTTCTTTCCAGGGGAATAAAATATTCCCTGTTCATGTCCACAATTATTTTAGAAAATATAACTTAAAAATATCATTTTCAGGGGGCCAGAGCGATAGCCCAGCGGTAGGGCGTTTTGCCTTGACGTGGCCGGCCTGTGCCGGCCCAGGTTCAATCCCGGCATCCCATATGGTCCCCCGAGTAATTCCTGAGTGCAGAGCCAGGAGAAACCCCTGAGCATTGCGGGTGTGACCCAAAAAAGCAAAAAAAAATAAATAAATAAATAAAATAAAAAAATATATATCATTTTCAAAATACTGATTAAACTAGATATAGGTGAGATTTATCCAGTATTCTGATTTTGTTATGGTAGTCACTCATTCTATAGAAAGGATGTACTTGTCCTTTAAAATAGAAATGATAGGGGCCGGAGCAATAGCCCAGGGGGAGGGCTTTTTGCCTTGCATGCGGTCGGCCAGTGCCGGCCTGGGTTCGATCCCGGCATCCCATATGGTCCCCGCGAGCACCGCCAGGAGTAATTCCTGAGTGCAGAGCCAGGAGTAACCCCTGAGCATTGCCGAGAGTGACCCAAAAAAGCAAAAAAAAAAAAAAAAAAAAAAAGAAATGATAGGGACCAGAGAGATAGCACAGCAGATAATGCAATTGTCTTGCACAGCTGACCTGGGTTCAATGCCTGGCATCCCAATGGTTCCCTGAGTACCACCAAGAGCCAGGAGTAACCTCTGAGCATCACCAGGTGTGGCTTCAAAACCAACAAATAAGTAAAATAGAGGGGCTGGAGCCATAGTACAATGGATAGGGCATTGGCCTTACATGTGGCAGACCCAGGTTCAATACCCGGCATCCCAAAAGGTTCCCCCAAGTACCAGCAGGTGTAATTCCTGAGTGCCCAGCCAGAAGTAACCCCTGAGCATCCCACAAAGCAAAATAAAAAATAAAAATAGAAATATATACCACTTAATTAAATTTTTTATGTGATACCATGGCATTTTATTTTATTTTATTTTATTTTATTTTTTCTTTTTTGGGTCACACCCGCAATGCTCAGGGGTTACTTCTGGTTCTGCACTCAGGAATTACTCCTGGCAGTGCTCGGGGGACCATATGGGATGCCGGGGATCGAACCGGGCCGGCATGGACAGGCCACGTGCAAGGCAAACGCCCTACTGCGCTGGGCTATTGCTCCGCCCCCTACCATGGCATTTTAGAGAATATTAATAGTTTTGTTATTATTGGCTGTTCTCATGGTACAATTTAGTTATAGCAAAGATGTAAAGTTATTAAGTGGGTTTACATGAACAGGAAAAGAGTTTTATTAATCAGAGAAAGGTAATCTTATAAAACCTCTATTAAAGAACAGTAAACAGTAGCGTTGAATATTTTCTTCTGTTGACTTAATACTGTCATAATTTATGAAGCGAGTATATCATAATAAGACTTAAAATAGGTTCTGATTCATACCAGGGAAGGTATCACAGGGGAAGTGAATCAGAAATTATTATGGCAACTATTTCTCCTAGTTGGCCCGGACAGTCTTGGCTTTACGTGCTTTCGCCTCAGTGTAATTATCCTTAATGTGTACTTTCACTTCCAGTTGCCTTAATTTATATGACAGATGCTACAGTATCCTCTAAAGTGATGGAAGTGGGCTGGGAGAGACAGTGCATGCAGGCAGTTGGGTTCTCTCCACAGCACAACATATATGGTCCCCAGAGCACGATCAGCAGCGACCCTGAGCGCAGAGCCAGGAGGAAACCCTGGGTACAGCTAGATGTGGACCAAAAATCACACAAGAAAATAAGACTATGGAATGATGAAGCAGGCCAGGCCCATGGCTCAGTAGCAGAGCACTTGCCTTGCTTTTGTGAGATCCTGGGTTCAGCTCTGACCTGCACGGTTCCCCCAGCAGCCAGAGCAGTCCTGGAGCTAGGCAGGGAATAACCCGAGTGCCGGCAGATGTGGCCGAAGACTTAAGAAAAATCAAAGCTGATATACAGTGTGAGTGCATTAAAACCTGCACTACTGGTCTCGTGAGGAAACAAAAGAACTGCACTGCACTACGGATACATTACACTGTGCTGTGCTGATACACTCCGTGAATGCTATCTTATGTAACCCTCCCACTCTAAGGCATTTCTAATTCCCTTTCCAGAAAGGAGGGCGCTCGGTTCATGCCAATGCAGGAATTTGTCCATAGTTACTGAGTAGCTAGGTATCTAATTTAAGCAGATTTCCTTTAGAGGTCACACAAATAATTACCATGCATTACTTTCTCCCCTACTTAAAAAAAATCACAAAGCATCTAAAAGAATTTGAATTTATAGGCTACAAAACATATATAGAGAAAATTATTTTTAAAACTCTTCCTAGATCTTTTAACAAACCAAAGGTGATTCCATCATGATTCGTAAAACAGTACTGGGAACACTAGGCTGCAAGGGAGTCCTTGGAACACAATGGCATGGAGGAGTCTTGGGTTGGATTCCCCTTAGGAAAGGTTCTTTGTGCCACTGCTGGGAACACCCCCAGCAGCTATACTGCACTGGAAGGAGCCCCCAGCACTGCCAGGTGTGACCCGCCCCCTCAACAAAAAGGAAACATACTGTGGGGAGGGGCACTATTCAGTCCTCCAAATGTCCTAAGCCTTAATTTCAGTTTCTGCATCCGCTCTCATCATACCACGTGCATTCTTTTCCCCCAGACTTGCCCCCTCCACTCTTTGTGCTCCATCAAGGCACGAAGATGGAGAAAACTACAAAGTCAGTTCAATTCCTAATAAAAATGGTAAGATGCAATTTGATCTCATTAACCTAATGCTCCTAGACTTAAACCAAACAAACACCAAAACTATTCCAGATTGAAGAATAATGCTATTACTATAGTAGAAACTTTTTTTTTTTTTTTTTTTTTTTTTTTTTGGGGGTCACACCCGGCAATGCTCAGGGGTTACTCCTGTCTCTGCACTCAGGAATTACTCCTGGCGGTGCTCGGGGACCATATGGGACACCGGGGATCGAACCCGGCCGTGTGCAAGGCAAGCGCCCCTACCCGCTGGGCTATCGCTCCGGCCCCCAAGTAGTAGAGAAACTTTGAAGTACTCCCGTGTGTGTGTGTGTGTGTGTGTGTGTGTGCGTGTGTGTGTATACCAGATGGGGTGTGCTCATGGGTACTGACAGTGCTCAGGGAACCGCGTGGTGCTGAAGACCATGCCGACGTGCAAAATAAGCTCTTAGCCCATTCCTTTTCTCCAGCCATTGGTAAGTAAACCTTCCCTAGGTGTTCGGAAAGGGAAAAATTCCTACTACAATTCGAGGATTACTTTGTTGCCAAAATGCCGGTGCTGCTTGGACAATAGGGGGAACTGACAAGTCCCAGCCCCGCCTCCACCCCACTTTTTGTTTTCCTTTTCCAACTTTCTTAAAACCAATCACACGGGGCCCCGGAGCTATAGCACAGCGGGAGGGCTGTTGCTTTGCACGCCTGGGACCTGTGTTCGATTCCTGGCGTTCCTTATAGTCTCCCGGGCAGTGTCAGGAACATAAATAAATAAATAAATAAATAAATAAACAAACAAATAAATAAATAAAAACCCCACAACAGTGACAGGCTGCCGGGAGCCTCCCTCTGCGGCCCTCTCCTTGGATGCCGTGGGCTGGCCTTGGAATGATTAAGGTCTTAAGGTCTTTCCTTGAGATATGCAGCTTATCTTCTGTAGACAGTAATTCCTTTCCTGACTCAAGCAACTGAGGAGATTCCGTGTTTCAGAGAATTCAGTGTTGGAATGTGGAAGGACCTATATTATCAAGCAATCAACAAATAATAGTTTCCGTTCTACGGCGGTTCTGGAGTCGTTAATTACTATAGAATCACAGTTCTGTTGGCCTGTTTAGAAAGAGCTTTAGTTCTCTTTTTTAGTCATAATTGAGTCCATTCGAGTTCAAGTTTCTGTGGGAGGATTTTCAAAGGAAGCTAATCTGTAGAGTCTGGAAGAGGAATGCCTGATTAAAAAAAAAGGGAACAAACGGAAAACTGGGCTGTATAGCTGTTTTCATTCGAACTATTGTCAGTGATGAACAACAAAGATAATCATTATTTCTGGTTACTGAGTACACAGATCCCCTCACTGTGGTTTCACCTTTTCTGTAAGTTTAGATGCCAACTTTAATAAAGATACATTCAAACGGATCAGTAAAGACATATTTGACAAAATAGGTAATTTATTGAAAAGCATGCTGGTGCCTATTCTTGTAAGAGCAACATTTGGGGGCTTGTAAGAGCAACATTTTGTGTGGGTTTGGGGGCCACATGTGCAGGGTGCAGGATATTTCCAGGCTCTGTGCTCTGGGAGACCGTGCACCACGTGGCCAGCTCCAACAGGATCCGAGCAAGCTTGGAGCCATCTTCCCAGCCCTAAGGGTGGGGACTCATTATTACCTTAAGAAGTGCAGTACTGGTGCAGAGCTAAAAGGATTGTTTGACAATAAATCAAGATGCACTTTGCTGTTTGTGTTTCACTTTCATATGTTGCTGTATGGAATGAAATTACATTTTCCTTTCTTCTAGTCGTGCCTATATTCCCTCCTACCAAAAGCCGCTTGGGGAAACAATCTGATGAATTAGGTATAAGTGACTAATAAGGCTTAAAATATTACCTTTCCCGGGATTATAGCTTTGTGCTAGGGAAATAAACCTCTCAAAGGGACTAAACCCAGTGGCAAAATTTCAGCTAAATTGGAAGTTTTTGGTTAGAGATTTTTTTTTCCATGTAAATGATAATCATGTGCCAGGACATATGGAGATGTTACATGGTGCCCGATCAAGCAGATCGACGGGAAGACAAGTGATATCAGATTGGTCCCCATTATAAGTTAAAAAAAAGGGCTAGGATCAGGATAGGTTTCTAGCCTCCAGGGTTGACAGGGCCCTATTTATTTTTGGGGAGTGGTATGCGATAAGCTTGCATCTATTGTAGCACAGTTAAGGAGTAAAGCCAGACTGGAATCTTAGAACCCTGCTGGGTTTAGGCAATCCTCCATTCCGGGATGCTTTTTAAGAGTGACGCTATGGATAGAGCTAACCACAGAATTCTGGTCAGAATCAAACCAGTTTTGGATGGCGGGATAGGAAAAACCTTTATTGTGACGATCACACACAGGAGTTCATACAATGGCTAAGATTCATGTGAACATAAAATAGACAGCTAGCTTGGTATTTACTGACCCCAGGGGCCCTTTCCTAGCTTCCAGACCCCACCGTGGAACACCGCTGAAACCTCACAGTTCCGCTAAAGGAGTGAAATGTTTAACCCCAGCATTGCTGGAGTAAGTAAAAATGCGCCTGCCCTTAACAGAATCTATCGAGTTATTTCAAGTGTTTGTCATTAGCATACAACTCACTTTGGTAAACAATTTGATGGACTTTATGAACTCTTTGGAAGCAAGCCAAAAATCATCTGTAGGGCATCCAGCTCTTTATTCAAACGTGCTAATAAATAATTATCTCTGGAACACAGACCGAAGCAGCGACTTCAGGGACACAGAGACTAATTACCATCGCTGTTCGCGGTTAAGTCGAGCAGAGGCTGGGGGCGGGGAATGGTTTGTTTCCTATCTATTACACTCCATCTCGGGGGTAAAACAAGGCCGTCTTGCTTGTTAAGATACTTAAAGCAGTAACTGCAAAAATTGTGCAATATTACAGAGGCGGCGTTTTATGCCATATGTGTTGATAGGCTGTAGAGTCTCTCCGCAGTGAACGCAACCACTGCACCGCCGAAAGCGTAGGGGTTGGAAGCCTGCGTCGTATTCGGAGTGTATCCAAATGTTTCCCCAAACAAAGACACAATCTCGAGGCAATTTTCGTGGGCCATTCCCCACCCCCCCGCACCTCCCTCCCGCAGCGCCAGCTTTGTCTGCCCGCCAGTGCAAGGCAGAGACTTGGACAAGCCCCAGCTGCGTTGCAGGGCGAGCTCGCGCGCGGCCAGGGCAGCGTGGGAACCTGCAGCGAGCTGCCGCTGTGGTTTCCTGCAAACTGAGCGTGCCATTAGAGGAAGCCCGTGGCTGATGCCGGCGCGATACCTGCAGCCCTCGCTAACCGCGGCGAGCTGCACTGGAACCCTCCGACCGCGGGCGGACCCAGTAGCTGCAGAGACCCGAGCTCAGGCTCAGGGACGCGCGCGCGCGTGTATACGGGGAGGGGGTGTCACAGGCCCCCCGCTGGGGGCAGCGGGGTTGCAGCCCACAGGCCTCCAGCGGCCTGGGCCTAAGCTGGCCCCGACACCCGCCTCGCACTCGCACTCGCACTCAGCGGCCCCGCCTCCGCGGCCCCCTGCCCAACGCCCCCCTTCGCCCAGTTCCCCGGCCCGCCGCCCCCCGCCCCGGGTGGCCCCGCCCCCGGCCCGCCGCCCCGCCCCCCCGGCCCGCCGCCTCCCGCCCCGGTGGCCCGCCCCCCCCGGCGCCCCCCCCCCCGGCCCGCCGCCTCCCGCCCCGGTGGCCCCCGGCCCGCCCCCCCCGCCCCCCCCCCCCGGCCCGCCGACCCCGCCCGCCCCCCCCCCCGGCCCGCCGACCCCGCCGCCACTGGCTCGCGCCGGCCGCCGGCCTGGCTGTGGGCGGTTGGGCGCACGCGGGGGCCGCCCCGCCCCTCGCCGAGCCGCCGCCGCTTCCCCTCCCCCGGCCGGCGGGGCGGGGGCGCTGTTGCCGCCGCGGCCTGTGAGGCCGTCACTCCCCCGCGGCCCCAGCCCCGTCCCTCCTCCTCTCTCTCCGCTCCCTCCCTTCGCAGTCTCGCTCCCGTGAAGGCGGCGGCGGCGGCGCGGACGCAGACTCGGCCCCTGCCGCGGCCCCGTGAGCAGCCCCCGCCGCCCCCCGTCACTTCCCTCACCCGGCGCCTCCCGGGGGACGACGACGACGGCGGCGGCGGGAAGGCAGGGAGCGCGCGAGAAGAGGGTCTCGAGGGCCCGAAGGAGGGGGGGGGGGGGGACGGCCGGCCGGGCTCGTGGGGGCGGCCCCTCAGCCTGCGCAGCCCCCGGCTCCGGCGCGCGGCGGCCTCGGCGGCGGCGCGGCCGCTCCGGAGACAATAACCGGCGGCGGCGGGCGGGAGGCGGCCTAGCGCGGCCGGGCGGAGCGGGGAGCGCCCCGCTGGCGTGTCGGCCTCGGCCGTCGGGTGCGCCCGCGCCGCCGCCCCCTGCGCCCCCTCCCCGCGGCGGCGCGCGAGCTGCTTTTCCGGGTTCCCGGGCCCGCGAAGGCTCCCCGCGGCTCTCGCCCAGGCAGGAAGTGAGTTGCGCTCGCTCGTTCCGGGCGGTGTCACGAGTGAAAAGTTTCCCCCTTGGGCTGAGATCCGGGAAAGTCGTGCGCGCCTGCAGCCCTGAACCCCGCCGGAGCCCCCCGCAGCCCGGCCGGCGCCCCGCGCTTCCTCTCCGCGCGAGGCCGCCCCACATCCGCCCCTCGCGGGCCCCGCGGGCTCGCGCACGGAAGGGCCGGAGCCATGTCCGGCCGGGCCCCGACGGAGCTGCCCTGAGACGCTGCCGGCCGGGAGGTGAGTTTCGCGTCTGGGGGCGGGGAGAAAAGAAAGAAAAGTCTTTGCAAGTTGGGTAGCTGCCGCGCTGGGCCGGGAGGCGAGTCGGGGGGTGGGCGGTGGGTCTTCAAAACAAAAGCTAAACCGCTGTTTGAGTCAGGGGCGGCGAGGGGCGAGGTGCTTCCCGCCGTCCCGGCTGGGCTGCCCGCGGCCAGCTGGCCCGGAGCGGCGGGACGAGGGTCGGGCCTGGGTCGGGGCCGGCCCGGAGCTTTTTGTTTCCCCGCGACGCCGACCCTGTGGCTGGACGAAGCCGCCGAACCTGCCAACTTGGGCTGCGCGCAAAGTTCGACGCCCCCGCTCCGCCCGAGATGGCTGCCGCGTTTGTTTTGTTTGTTCTGGGGCCGATTCTTCGGCTCCGGCGTTCTTCGCGGCGAGTTTTAGTTCCAGCTGTTGCTTAAGCAACCCTCCACCCCCACTCCCAAACCTTGCGCCCCCCCCCCCCCCCCATGCGTCTTCCTTGGGTTTGGTTTGAGCAGCAACAGATCATTGGCATTGGTGGCTGTTTCCCCCGGATCATTATTGGCATTGGTGGCTGTTTCCCCCAGAGTAGTTGTTCTTGATCTCGCCTCTTGGAGACTTTTAGAGCCTTGTTGGACCGCTCGTGCGGTTGATTGATGGGCCGCGAGCATCTGCTGGGGTTCTCCTGTGAGTGCCCCAGCAGGACGGGGAGGAGGCAGGCAGACACGGGGGAGGTGATCGTTGGAAAATAAGGAGCGTCTGTAAAAGTCCTGCAGTTAGAGTGAACAGAAAGTATGTAAAGAGAAGAAACCTGCCTAAAACGATCTGAGTGTGTGTGTATCAGCAGCTGTGTCTTTCTTGCACTCCGCCAGCTTGTGTTGCCGTGCACTATGTACATTTTTGTGTCCACCCAAGTGTTTTGTCCGGTTTTTCCCAAGCAGTGATAGGTGCTGAACTGTCCCGACCCCAGCTAGTGAAGCGTGGGAGACTTTCTCCTCTGACGAGTTAGAGACTCATTAAACCTAGTAAAGACTAGCTCAAGTTCGTTTTGGTCGCAGCAAGCCTAAACTGTTCCTTCAGCGGTGTTCTTGTGTTCATTTATAAATTTCTGGTAAAGGGAGGCGAAAGATTATAGTGTACTTTCGAGTGAATACTAAATATGCTGTTCTGTTGGCAGTTGGTAGGTATATGCCAGATACAAATTGATGCCCAAATTGCTTCCCTGCGTGTTATGTTACTTTTAAATACATGTCAAAATGCGAATCATTTAACTATTAGTATCTATGTTGTGTTGGTGTCCCCCTGGAGATCCTTTTTCTTAATGTTAATTAATATTTGGAGACATCTAATAATTCTCTTTTAAGTAGCTTTATCAAAGAATTTATAGTGCATAATCTGCTTTATGATTTTGGAGAAGGTATCATTAGGTGGAGGAAAAAGTTGTTCTTGGGCATCTGAAAGAATGGGACCGAATAAATGGCTTTGAACTTCAATTTCCTTAGGTGGCGTGTGGTTGGGCATTTAAGCCACAGCGCCTTCCTAGATAGACTTTTTCAGAGAATTATCACTTGCTAAGACTCTGATGGTAAAATTTACGTATAAGAGGCATTGTACTTGATAATAACTATTTCAGTCCCTAGCTGTGGAAGTTTGATTTTCTTGCTTGAAGGAACAGAGTGCTCTCATGCAGACAGCACATTTTCTTTTTTAAGAAGTGAGAGATTCACCTTGTGTTGCCTTTTATTCCTCTTATTCTCAACATGGCAAAACTTACTCTGGTTTATTTAGACCGAAACTAATTTAACACTGAAATAACTAGTGAATTGTCAGCTGTTATTGTTGCCAAACTTGATCATATTTTCAAAGTCATGTCTAAAATATGACTGGTTGTTTTACTAAATATGGGAAATGGTAATGGCAGATTAAAACTCACCACTGAATATACACAAAGAGACTTAAGTGATAGACTCTAAATACCTGCAGGGCTAACCACAATGTGTAAAATAAGAGGGAGAGAGATGCAGAGACAGAGAGAGAGATAGAGAGAGAAAGAGAGGAAACTGGGGTACCTGCTATTAAGGCGGCCTGGGGGGGGGGGGGGGGTACATTGGTGGTGGAAATGGGGCACTGGTGGAGGGATGGGTGCTAGAATACTGTATTACCAAAAACCAATTATGAACACCTTTGTAATTGTATGTTTCACGTTGGTATAATAAAAAATTAAAAAAAAAAAATATGACTGGTTTGGGGGCCTGAGCATTGCCAGGTGTGACCTCCCAAAAACAAATACTGACTGGTTTTGAAGTAGTTATTTATTTATTGCTTTTTTTCTTTTGGTTCTACCTGCTCTTCCTTCTGGTTCTGCACTCAGGAATTACTCCTGGCGGTGCTCAGGGGACTATATGGGACGTTGGGGATCGAACACATGTTGGCAGAGTGCAAGGTAAACCCTCCCCTCTGTGCTATCACTTTGGCCCCTGAAGTAGTTTTTTTAAACAGATTATCAGTTATATATTTTTAAATAACTTCAAAATCGGTCTATTAGTATCTTGTACATTTCCTTCAGCTTGTAAGTAGAGATTGCTCCCAAAATGTTTGCTTATAGCTCACAAAATAAATATTTAATGACTGTTTCCTGAGGGTACACAGTTTTCAATGGGGGGTGAATGTAATCCTTTGACTAATTACTTCAGGTGTTAAATTACTCAGTCCTCTTTGATATTTGGAATCAAACTGTTACAGTTTTCATGTGGGGAAAGCTTACAGACTTTCAAATATGGAAATCAGATGTTATTGTATGCTGTTACTGAGTGAGGTGGGGTAGAGTTAACTTGCGTTATTGGTAAATTGCTGAGCTCTTAATTCTTTTGGAGATCGTGGTATTCAATTATGGCAGTAAACGATACCTTTAGGAAACACTTTAAAATTTTTGGAAAAAATGGGCCGAGCGGATAGCACAGCCGGACGTTTGCCTTGCAAGCAGCCGAACCGGGTTCGATCCCCAGCATCCCATATGGTCCCCTGACTACCGCCAGGACTAATTCCTGAGTGCAGAGCCAGGAGTAACCCTTGAGAAACGCCAGGTGTGACCCCCAAAAAAATAAAATTTTGGAAAAATGGTTATTGACAGCGTGATTTAGAATCTAAGCTCTTTGGGTTTAATATTACTCTTCTCTTCAACCCATACCTTCTTGTTTTATTATACTTTTGGCATATTAAACCAAGACCATTACCTCTACGTTTTTCTATTTCTTTGTTCCTTTCTTTTCTGTCCTACCCACACAAGTTAGATGTTTGCTCTATCAGTGTCACTAAAATTTGGAATTGCTGCCTTTTACCTATTTTCCTCTTCCTTCCCTTTTCTTCTGTTGATGTTTTTATGATGGCTTGGGGCGTGTCTGTATGCCATGCACATGCTTGGTGGTGGTGCTTGCTATTTGGTTGTGATCACCAGGGATTTCACACTTCAGTTGCAGTACTTGTACATGCTCTTGCCCTTGGTCACACTACTTTAGCTGTGGTGCTCACACACAGACTCAGGGCTTGCACTCCTGACCTCGGTTTTAGATTTATTTTAGTTGCAAGCTCAGCAGTGGAACCCTTTTAGTTGGGGTGCTTGCACACAATGACTGAGGTGCAGGTGAGAACTGCTTTCTTTTGGACAACCTTTCTTGGGCAGAGACCTTATAAAGAGGATTTGCTTTATAATAGCATAGGATAATTACAAGTCACATTAGCGCTAAGGTCTCTAGTCTTCGGATCCCTTCACTCTGCATTACTCTTGTTTAGGTGGACTATACTAAGTATAGCTCCCAAGTTAGTTACATTTTGGTTTGTTGCTGGGCCACATTCAGTGATTCTGGAGGGTCGCTTGTGGTGGTGCTCAGGAAGTCATGTGTTGCCATGGATTTAACTAGGTTTTTGGCATGGAAAGCATGAATTCAGCCCATTGAAGTATTTCTATTGACCCAGATTAGGAAAGAATTTAAAATAACAATAAGTCATTACATTTTTAACATGGTATTTTTTTTTTTGGTTGTTACTATTTTTTTTCTTGTTTCTTGGGCCATATTACAGTGCTTAGGGCTTTTACTCCTGGTACTATGCTCAGGGATCACACCTGGCGGTTCCGGGGACCATGTGTGGGGCCTGGGATAGAACTGGGGGTTGGCCATGTGCAAGGCAAGCACCTTATCTCTCTACTATCTGTCTGCCTCCGTGCAGTACTGTCTAATAAGAGTATTTTTTAAAAACTGGTCTTAAGGGGCCGCCAGCGGTAGGGCATTTGCCTTGCATGCAGTCGGCCCATGCCGCCTGGGTTCGATCCCCGGCATCCCATGTGGTCCCCCGAGCACCGCCGGAGTAATTCCTGAGTGCAGAGCCAGGAGAAACCCCTGAGCATTGCCGGGTGTGACCCAAAAAAGCAAAAAAAAAAAAAAAAAAAACAAAAAAAAAACCGGTCTTAAGAAAAAAAGAATGTATGGAAGCACTAGGAATTACATGCAGGGCCTTTCATGCATTCACGGCTGAGCACATCTCTGGTTGCAGGAGTTTTTACTTTGGTGGTACCGGAGATGTAGTTTGTGGCTTTGGACATACCAAGCATGTAGTACCTCTTTGAGCCACTTATCCCCAACCTCCAGGTAGTTTTTTAAAATTCAGTGATAGCGAATATGAAATCATATAAATGAAATTTTCATTTCTTGTTACCTTAAGATTTATTGGTTTATCTTGCACTTTACGTTTTTTTACTGTTAATGGTTTTGTAATATCACCTATTAGTTATTCGGTAGATACTGGTTTGTTGGTTGAACTTTATTTTCTCTACACGTTGACACCTTTCATTTATGCAATATCAGAGCAAAGCAAAACAAATTGCTAGTATAACTATTATTAGGAAAGCTTTGAGAGGCTGTTGAGTAATGTAACAAGGACAAATTTTGAATAACTCTAAAGTTTTCATTTGGAAGTTTGGATTTTAAGCATAGGCAAACAAATACTATTAGTGCTTGTTCACCTGGCAATTGTGGACTGGGAGAGGTATGTGCACTTAGCCCCTTGGAGCTAGTTTTCCTGCCCTAGTGCGCTAGTTACAGGCCTACTTGGTTTGTTTTTGATTGGTTGTTGCTGTTATTGTGGTGTCTGTGGCTTGCACACTTGGTTGTAGTGCTTTTACAGTTGGTTCCTGGGTTTGACTTTTGGCACAGGGATCACACCTGTTGGTGCTGGTGGATTGCACTGGGCAGTGTGTGGCAGTGCCAGGGATCAAATTCATTTTTTAAAGTATTTTATTATACCACCGTGATATATACAGTTACAAAGATGTTCATATTTGGGTTTTGGTCATACAGTGTTCCAGCACCCATCCCTCCACCCGTGCCCATCTCCCACCAACCAACGTCCTCGGTTCCCTCCCACCCACCCCCCAAATTCATTGTTTTATGCTTGCAAGGCAGGTGCTCTACCCTGGAACCTCATTTCCTGAGCCTTACTTGGTTTGTATTTGAGAATTTTGTCGAATTCCTAAGTCTGGAGGTGAAGGACCTATACAAAGAAAATTATGAAACACTACTAAAAGAAAAGAGGACGTGAGGAACGGGAACATATTCCCCCCTTCATGAATCTGGAGCATGGGCATGGTCAGGATGGCAATATTCCACAAGGCGTCACCGATTCAGTGCAGACCCTGTGAGAACACCCGTGATGTTTCTCAAAGAAATAGATCAAACCCTTCTGAAACTCTTATGGAATGATAAACCCTGCCCTGAATAGCCAGAGCAATCCTAGGGGAAAAGGAGTTGGGAGACAATGCCCTCCCCTCGTATCAGACAGTACAGTAAACATTTTCATAGTATATGTTAAAGGACCGTGATGTTGGGGCCGGAGTGATAGCCCAGTGGGTAGGGCATTGGCCTTGCAAGCAGCCGCCCTGTGCCGGCCCGGGTTCGATCCCCGGCATCCCATATGGTCGCCCGAGCACCGCCAGGAGTAATTCCTGAGTGCAGAGCCAGGAGCATCGCCGGCCAAAAAAAAAAAAAAAAAAAAGACAGTGATGTTGAAGGTGTAATAAATTTAGGTTATAAACTAAATTCTCCCATTTAGATGAAACATTATTTTGACCTGAAAGAATGACAAACTATGTTAGAAAGACTTAACTATTCTTTTCAATATAAATGTGGCTTTTGTTTGGGCTTCATAAGTACTGTTTCAGTGCCAATTCCTTCAGCCTCCTGTGTTCTCCATCGGAGTCATCTATTGTTGGACATTTGGGCTTCCAGGTTTTGGCTACTGTGAATAGTGCTGCAGTGAACCTCAGCATGCAAGTGTCTTTTCTACATTGCATGTTTGGTCTGCCAAGTGGAATTTCTGCATCATATAGGAGTGAAATTCCTTTTTTTTTTTTTTTTTTTAAAGAGTGTTCTTATTTTCCAGAAAGGCTGCGCAGGTCAACGCTCCCACCAGCAGTGAATGAGGGTCCCTTTTCCCCACCCTACCTGTGCATCCACACCAACACTGGTTGTTTTTGTTCTTTAGGATGTACCAGTCTCTGTGG
This sequence comes from Cryptotis parvus, assembly GCA_021461705.1. Taxonomy (NCBI): domain Eukaryota; kingdom Metazoa; phylum Chordata; class Mammalia; order Eulipotyphla; family Soricidae; genus Cryptotis; species Cryptotis parvus. Next base: position 17,560 of record JAJIBD010012119.1, read on the forward strand.
CGCAAGGAACTATCTCATTGTTTCGATTACATTTCCCTGATTATCAGTGATGTGAGCATTTTTCATATGCTTTTGGCCATTTGTATTTCTTCTTTGAGGAAATTTTTTTTTTTTATTTTGCTTTTCGGTCAGACCCGGCAATGCTCAGGGGTTACTCCTGGCTCTTCGCTCAGGAATTACTCCTGACTGTGCTAGAGGGACCATATGGGATGCCAGGGATTGAACATGGGTTGACTGTGTGCAAGGCAAACGCCCTACCTGCTGTGCTATCGCTCCAGCTCCCTCTTTGAGGAAGTTTTTGCTCATCTTTCCTTCCCATTTTTTTGGATGGGGTTGGATTTTTTTTTTTTGTAACGTTTTTACCAGTGTTTTTTATATATATATATGTATAAACATACATATATATATGTTTTACCAGTGTGTATACACACACACACATATATATACACTATATATATATATATATATATACACACACACCCACTGGTATGTTTTACCAGTATTGTATATATATATATATATATATATACACACTGGTAAAACATACATATATATGTATGTATATGTGTGTGTGTATATATATAATGCAAACCACTATATATAATGGTTTGTGTTTGAGAATTTGTATATACAAACTATATATATAGTGTTATATATAAATATGTGTATATATATGTATCTTGGATATTATCCCTTGATCAGATGCACAGTGGGCAAATATATTCTCCCAGTGTTTTATATATGTATCTTGGTTAGTATCCCTTGACCAGATGCGCAGTGGGCAAATATATTCTCCCCTGTCTCTGTCTCTGTCTACGCTTCCTTCAGGGTGCAGAAGTGTCTGCACCCTGAAGGATGCAGTCCCCATTAACGTAGTCCCCATTTGTTTATCTTTGTTTCTGTTTGCTTGGTCAGTGCTGTTAGCTGTCCTTAAATGTCAGGGAAAGTGTTGCTACATTTTCTTTAATGTAACCAATGGATTCATTCTCACATCAAGGTATTTAATACATTTTGATTTGACTTTTGTGTATGGCATTACAAAGAGAGTTTATTCTTTTTGGTAGCCAACGAGTTTTTCCAACATCACTATTGAAGCTTTTCTTACTCTATTTTATGCTTTTTAGCCCTTACCAGAAATTAACTGTCCATGTACCTGAGGATCTGTCTCTGGGTTTTCAGTTCTTTCCGTTGATCTGAAAGTGTCTTTGCTCCAACACTGTTACTGGTGCAAGAGCTCATACAAGTTATGTGTTCTGCTCCCAAGCGATGTCCTTGATTCGCTAAAGATACTTTATTTTTGTTGGATCACAGTTGGCGATTCTCAATGGCTACTCCATGCCTGGTGGGTGGGGTCATTTCTGTCATTGCCATTTGATGCTGAGGACTGGACCCAGCCACCAGAATACAGTGCTTGAACTGCAGCCCGTCGAGCTCTTTCTCTGGCTTCATTAAGGAGACTCATTTTGGTTGGTTTGGGGGCTATACCTAGTAGTGCTTGGTGGAATCATACATATTCCGGGGATCAAACCTACACTGGGCGAGAGTAAGATAAGCACCCCAGCTGCTGCACTGTCTCTCTGTCCTCTAAAGAAATTCTCAAGGAAGATTGGAATTAAATTGGGGCAAGGGAGACAGTCCAAACGTTTAGTATGTTAGAAGGCCACGGTTTCATGCCCAGCACCTCCTCGTCTTTCGAGCACTGATGGAGCAGTTCAGATACAGACATACCCTCTCCCCTTCCCACCCAAGTCTGGAAATCCGTGATAGTGGTCCAGCTGAGGTCACTGCTAGGGTACTAGCTAGGGTACTAGCAAGGATCCCTGCTGTTGCTTTTGTGCCATTGCTGTCTGTTTATTTCACTGATCTTTGTTGTGGCCATACCCAGCTGTTCTCAATGTTTACATGCTCAGCACTCAGGGATTATTCCTGGCTGTGCTTGAGGGGACCTGAGATAGGTGGTTGGGGATGGGAGCCTTTGAATTGTGTCCATTGTATGTAAGGCAGGCACCTTAACTACCTTTACTGTCTCGCCAGCCCCAGTTGCTTTCAGTCTATGCTGGGAAAGAAAGGGCTAATGATTGTAGTGTTAGAAAGTCCGGATCTTGAACACTCTTAAGTATCTCAGGACTTGTCAGGGTACATGGACTGCACTTTGAGGACGCAGGTGACTGTGGGAATAGGAGCTTTCGCCTACAATTTTTGATTTTTCTCGTTGGTGTTGTAGTCCACTAGTATCCTGCGGCTTGTTTTACTTCTCGGTTCTTTCCCTTTCTTTCACTGATTTTTTGGTGTGGTGGATAGAACTTCAAAGAATTCCCCCCCCCATAGGATTTGAAATTTTCACAATTATGCTAAGTGTTGGATCTCCCACAGTACAGAGCATTGTACTGGAAGCCTTAACATATAACTGTTTTCCTATACTATAGTTTTATTACTTAGCTAACTACCCAGGAAGCAACTCAGCCCTCCCTCCTCCCCTCCCTCCCTCCCTCCTCCCCCTCCCTCCCCCTCCCTCCTCCCTCCTCCCTCCCTCCCTCCCTCCTCCTCCCTTCCTTCCCCTTCCTCCCCCGCCCCCCCCCCCCCCCCCCCCCCCCCCCCCCCCCCCCCCCCCCCCCCCCCCCCCCCCCCCCCCCCCCCCCCCCCCCCCCTCCCTCCCCTCCCCTCCCTCCCTCCCTCCCTTCCTTCCTTCCTTCCTTCCTTCCTTCCACAAGTGCCTAACTCTGTTCTATTTCTGTGCACTCGAGGTAGGTTTTTAGAGTGCTTGGAGATTTATCTTACAGATCATTATTAATGTAATAGATTTCTCTTTCTTTCTTTCTTTCTTTCTTTCTTTCTTTCTTTCTTTCTTTCTTTCTTTCTTTCTTTCTTTCTTTCTTTCTTTCTTTCTTTCTTTCTTTTCTTTCTTTCTTTCTTTCTTTCTTTCTTTCTTTCTTTTCTCTCTCTCTCTCTCTCTCTCTCTCTCTCTCTCTCTTTCTTTTCCTCCCTCCCTCCTTTCCTCTTTCTTTATTCTTAAAAAGAATCTTTTTGTGCTTTTTTTTTTCTGTCTGATGGTCAAATGTGTTTTGTTTTGCTGTCATTCCCATTCCACATCTAACCCATTTTTTGCATTCTCTTCCAATTCTCTTGCCATTCATTCATTCATTCTTCCTTTTTGGTTTGTTTTTGTATCACACAGCAGTGCTCAGGGCTTACTCATGACGTGGTGCTCAGAGCTCAGGATGGAATCAGGTGACTGTATGCAGGCAAGTGTGCTAACCCCTGTACTGTCTCTCTGACCTTCCCTTTCTGTTTTCATCTGTACTCCTTTTCAAGTAGTTAGTATTACTATATGCTTCTTTTATATTTTATTTTTTCATATTTTGAATTTTGGAACAACAAAAACTAAAAGCATAGTACAAAGAACGTTGTTGTTTATATGAATTTCTCACCTTTCACTCTCATACTGTGTTTTCTACAGACAAGGACATTTTCCTACATTGACCTAGCAACACTCCAGATCAGAAAGTAGCAAGAATGCATTCTAATAACTGGATTTTTCTGACTGTGTGACCTTTTAGAGCAAAAAGGATCCAGAAGTTATTTGTGTTCTTAGTCTCTTTAGTGTCCTTACTTTTTAGGACAGTTTTTTTTTTGTTTTGTGTTTCTCGTTCTCCCCGGTCCTGGGGGATGGGGTTCCGGCGGACGCCCGGGGCCGCGCCCCCCACCGCACCCACCCCCCCGCCTTTTTGTCTTTCCTTTTAAGATCTTAATACATTTTTAGTCTGTTCCTGGCATCAAACCCAGGACCACACATGTAAGAAGGCAAGTGCTCTACTGCCCAGCCATATCCCTGACCTCGAGGTCTTAACACTTTAAGTATTACTGATCTGGTTATTTTATAGAATGCTCCTTAATTTGCATTTGATCATATTTTATTTTTAGATTTTTTTATTTGGATACTTGTACTCTGAAGGAAGTAATTCAGAGCCAGAGCAATAGTACAGTGGGTAGATCATTTGCCTTGCATGCAGGTGACCCAGGTTTGATCCCTGGCATCCTATAAGGTCCTCTGAGACGGGAGTAATTCCTCAGTGCACAGAGCCAGGAGAAAAAGCAAATAAAAACAAAACAAAGTAATGCTGCTTTTTTATGTTACCTTATGGAGCAGATAGTTTCAGTTTTCTCATAACTGATAATCAGTTATGTGATTAAGACTGTAATGCCAGACATTTTTTATGTCTTGGTACTGTTTTCTCAGAAATTAATTTTTTGGGGCAGGTACTTTGAAAATATGTAAAAACCTTGTTCTTCCTCAGCTTTTACTCATTTATGTCTATAATTACTAATTGTTATATGCATGCTCACATTTGCATCTGTACTTCTTTGTTTCAACTCTCAAATTACAGTGTTAAATTCTAGTTCTACGCTAGCGCCACAGGGTTTTAATTTTTACTTATTTCCCTTTCCATAAATGTAATTGATCTGACAGTGAGAACAACTCTTGTTTCGATACTTTTGTTCTAAATTGAGATGAGATGAGGTAAACATTTATTCAAGCATGTTTACTTTAAGTCACAAGTCCCTCCGGTACAGTTAATTTCTGAAATTTCTAAAGGGGTGATATAATTTAAAATGTAGTATGTTGGGAAAATAGTTCTAGTGGTAGAGCATATGACTGACGTGCTAGGCCCCGAGTTTAGGTTCCAGAACTGTGTGAATTACTAAACAACAAACCATCCGGCCCATACCACCAGAGCTTTAGCTCCTGATGAAAAGCAATAGGATAAAATGTATGTAGTGTATACAGTACAATGCACTTAAGGGAGCTTTGTTTCTGGAGTGTGGGCACTGCTAGAGATGTCATGACCATTGGTGTTTGGGTTCACAGGGTCATTCTTCCGTTCCTGCGTGCGGCTAGCAGACCACAGGGGCTGTTTCCAGACTACTGGGTGTTGTACGTGGCCCTGCACCTATTAGGATACAGTCTACACTTGAACCATAGCCTGACCTGAGAACCGTTTCATTCCTCAGTAACCTCAGGATACTGTGAAAGTGGATGGAATTATTAGCTTTGTGTGTGTGACGAGGTTGGAGTGACTTGAGAGATTCCTAAGTGTAGTATTCAGGTGCCCTGGGTGTGGGTGTGGGTGTGTAGTTGGAGGGTGGTGGTTATGTGGGTGTGATGTTACGACACTGGGGCTAGTGCGTTCAGGTACATGCTGCAACCTTTTCTCTCTCTCCCCAGCCCCTGGAATGAACACTTTGATTATCTGTGTTGGGTGAGGTATAACATTGCAGCACAATTTTAGAATGAATGCAGTGATTCTGCTGCAACTGTGCTTTTCCATATTGGCATTTTGTTGTGTGTATGAACTCAGAAGTTTGATTATATATCTATCATCCTGATAATTCTTTAGAATCTCAAGCCTTAGGCCAATTCTAAATTTGGGAGGTAGGGAGTAGGTAAAAGGTTGTTTAATTTATATTATGATCAGTGCATGAACTCTTTAATCTGAAAGTGAATCTTATCAAGGCTAGAATAATTTGACTTGACTTAACCCTCTCTGGAGACTGTAGAGGTTATTGCAGTTTAAGAGAGTATCTTTTTGTGATGAGAAGAGATCAGTCTTCTAGGAAAAGATAAGGATCCTGGCAGTAGCAAATGGAGTCTTTGGGTGCTCTGTTAATCTCTGGGGACTTTAAAAGATTGAGTTAATTGTCCAGGGCTGAATGCAGAGTGGCAGAGACTATGTATAGTAGATGCAGCCTGATTCTTCAGAAATAGCGCTTTTTTAAAATCACCCTTAAACCAGAAATCTTCCTTGTTTTCCTTATTTGACCATATATATGAGATATATTAATATGTGTGCATATATGAATATTAAAAATAAAAATGGGACATATGCACAATATGCAACTAGCATTAGGATTGTTTCAAGGCAGTTATTGGCATGCAGAATAAAGGTTTATTCCTGTATTCCTTTGTATGCAGTTTTATACTTTTCTGTGTTTTTAATCTGTCGCTATTTTATGGCCGGGGGTGGGGATACCTGGTGTTCTGCTTGGGGCTGGACCACTCCTCTTGGTGTGCTTGGGGTATGTGCAGGGCTGGGAATTGAGCCCACTATGAAGTAATGTGCTTCCGTCATTTAAGCCATCTTCTAGACCTACTTTTACATGATTTTCTTTTCTTTTTTTTGGGTTTAACCAGTTTACTTGTTATATTAGCTAAAGTCAAAGCTGATCAATTTCTATTTCCAGACAGTGGATTTAACAGTAAGTCGGTATTCTATAATATACCGGATATTAACTTTCTTAGATTTCTTGCACAACTCTCAGTCAGGCAGTATAGTGTAGTATGTAAGATGCAGGTTTGGTGTCAGTGTGTCTGGTTGACAAATTTACTGATTGTGATGTTGGCAGGTTAAAATGTAGGCATTCTTTTGGAAATATTTTGTATTTGCCTTTCTTTTTTTGATTGTGGTGCTTTGATTATGGTGTTTGCTGCAGATCATTGTCATTTATTTATTCATGTTCCCCTTCCCTTTTGTCATTGTTGTGGTGCACCTGTACACACACACTTGGTGATTGTGCTTGCACGCGCTTTGGTGAACAGGGGTCACAGGAACTTGGTTGCTATGCTTACACAACTGTAGCAGTGCACTGGGTTATTTGCTTGGTTGTAGCACCCAAGATTCGGCCAGCAGCAGAGACAGGCATCCCACTGTCGGCGGTGTGGGGTAGTGCTAGGGTCAGACGCCGTGCCAGGCGGATGCAGTGTCATACCGTGGGCACATCTTAGTTTTTTTTTTTTGCCGGCATTGATCAGTCTGTGCACTTTCCCGTTGTATGGTGTGTGTCATGGTTCAAAAATTAATAGCCCAACGTTTCTTGTTTTGGTTTAAGGAGTGAATTTTATAGCTTTATTCTCTCCAAATTTATAACAGGTTGTTATAATGTTTGCTGACTGTATTTTTTTTACTTTTTAAAAATTCTCTATAGTAAATGCCCGGATAGATTCAGTTTATTTCTATCTTGTTTGATTTCTGTTTTGTTTTTTTTGGCCATTCCTGGCTGTGCTCAGGGCTTACTCCTGACGGTTCTTGGTGGGGAGGCGGGCATATGGAGAGCTGGGACTGAGCCAGTCTGGCTGCGTGTAAGGCCAGCACTTCCCCTAGGCTGCACTGTCTGTCTTGTCCCCCAGGCTTTTTGGTTTTGTTCCAAGGATTTTTTGTTTGCTTTTGTTTTGGACACCTGGCAATGCTCAGGAGCTATTTCTGGACCTGTACTCAGGAAAATACTCCTGGTGGTGCTCAGGGGTCCGTGTTGGATGCTGGAAACGAACCTGGGTCAGCCACGTATGAGGCAAATTCTATCCACTCCAGCCCCCAAGTTTTTCTTTTTATTTTCTTTTGTTCTTATAACTGTACCATCTTGGTTCCCTCTATTTGGGTAATATCTGAAAGTGTTGATGTATAATTCTGCTTTTTTTTCTTTTTAACAAAAAGACATTTATTTAGAGTCACAGACCATTACACTTAGCAGTCAGTAGTGTGGGTGAAGGGGCCGGAGTGATAGCACAGTGGGGAGGGCTTTTGCCTTGCATGCGGCTGACCTGAGTTTGATTCCCGCCATCCCATATGGTCCCCCGAGCACCCCCAGGAGTAATTCCTGAGTGCAGAGCCAGGAGTAATCCCTGAGGATCTCCAGGTGTGACGACCCAAAAAGGAAAAGAAAAATAGTATGGGTGAAAAAAAATACATTAAAGCACTTGTTTGGGTTCCTTTACACTTTCAGAGATACAAAACTAAAATAACCTGTTATACAATTAGTCACAAATACAGTCCTCTAGTCAACTATTTAGTTAGTTTTGGGGTCACGCCCAGTAATGTTTGTTCAGGGATCACTCCCGGCGGTGCAGGTGATTGTGTGCATTGTCAGGGATCGGACCCAGGTTGGCTGTGCAGGGCAGGCGCCTCACCTCCTATACTCTTTCTGGCTGGCTCTTGAGGGTTTCACCTGTACACACACGTCTTACCTAAAGTATGTCCTCTTAGTAGCAACTGGGTCCTGCCACCACGGTGCTTGGCTGAGTTCACAGACCTGTTGTAACTTGCAGCTTTCTTGCCAGTGTTCCGGCCCTCTTCTGCTAAGCTTTGTTTCCCGGCAGTTAAAATCTTCTGCCACTGCTGTAGCTGCTGTGACTGCTGAACCACCAGAGCCGCCTTGGTTCTGTGGCTTGGCAAGCTACTGGCTTCCACCACTGTCGGGACTTGAGCTTTGGCCTCCCGTTTTCATCCCTTCATGGGTCCCAAATTTGAGCTGATTGTGTTGATTGCCAAAATCGTTGTGATTTCCAGCACCACCTCCACAGTTGCTCCCACCTGCATTATATCATTTCTCAGCTGCCGTGAGCACCAGCACTTGAGATACATCAGAGACTACCTCACCCACTGAAGTTTCCTTCACAGCAAAATTCATCATTCCTTCCCAACTCATCTCCACAGACACCGCTGAAGTTTGCCGAACGACTTTGGCTTGGGTTGGATCAAGCAGCATCCATCGCTTGCTTGTGTAAGGCTTTTCAGAGTCCTGCCTATGGAATCCTGATCGCCAGGGGCCCCAGACCGAGCTTTCTTGCTTGCTGCTGTCTCAGTATGTCACGATTCCAGTCACTTTGGTTTTCCTATACTAGTCACTCTTATCTCTTAGGTAATATTCTTAGTGACTTCATTAATGCTAAGGAATCGCTTTCCTACTTAAGAGGTCACTGGGGGTGCCAGAGTGATAGCCCAGCGGGTAGGGCGCTTGCCTTGCACGCTGGCCGACCTGGGTTCAATCTCCCATATGGTCCCTCAAGCACCGCCAGGAGTAATTCCTGAGTGCAGAGCCAGGAGTAACTCCTGAGCATCGCAAGTGTGACCCAGAAAGAAAAAAAAGTCACTGGGTCTTTGGCATCTTCTCTTCCATCCACTTGCATTCATGGTTGAAGCCACCTTCAGAGTGACGAACAGTGCCTCTGTCTTGGTTGATGTTTAGCTCTCATTACCATGGCATTGCAGAATGGCTTCACAGGCCTCCTTTGGTCATTTTGAGGCCCAGTTCTCCATTGAAGAACTTCTGCCGTTGTTCAGGCTGCTTGGGAAAGCTCAGACTTAGAACAAAGGTGGTAAAGGAGGAAGCCTTGACACTGCCGAACTGTGAGCAGGAAGTAGCCTGACAGACGTATCTGTACCTATACTCTTTAATGGTTTCTTTTTTTTGAGTTACTTTATTTTTTTTTTTATCTCTAACCCTTCCCTTCCTTGTTGATGCTGTTGTGATAGCGGGGTTGCATTCTCAGCTGTGGCTCCTTTTATTGAGGTACTTGCACTTACGCTCTCCCGGGATTGCGCTGTTCGAGTTGGTGGTACTTGCTGCGGGGTGACAGCCACTGTTGTGCTTGCGCCTCTGTGTATTCTCAGTGCTCACGAGGCAGGGGCGGGAGAGGCACTCCGCTTTTTGTGCTGCTTTACTGTACTCAGCTGGTGTAATCAGAAATTACTGTGGCATCAGGGGATTGCAGATGGCATGGCCCAGGCTTAAACTGCCAAGATTACACGCATCCATTTGGGACACTCAGTTGGAACTCGTGTAGGGCACGTAGTTTATGCCATTTTGCTGTACTCTGTCCCTCTCTCGCAACCCGGTGGTGCTCAGGAGCTAATCTTGACTCTGCATAGGGGTTGCTTCTGCTGCGATCAAGTTGCTCTAGTGCTGGGGGTGAACTCCAATTGACCGCTTGTTAGTTTAGCTCCGGAAACCTCTGTTCTGTCTCTTGAGCACCACTGCACCATTCTTCAAAAAATTCCTCCATTGTCTTTCACTGTTGTGGGAACCACTCCTTGTCCTCACTGGAACTATTCGATACTGGACAGTCAAATCCATGTTCTGTACATTCAAGATAAATGGGATGCCGGGGATCCAACCCAGGTCAGCCGCCTGCAAGGCAAACCCCTACCCACTGTGCTATCACTTTCCAAAACTCATCATCCTTCCTTTCTTTGCTTCCTTCCTTCCTTCCTTTCTTTGTTTCCCTTCTTTCTTTCTTTCCTTTGTTTTTCTTGTTTGTTTCTTTCTTTCTTTCCTTCTTTCTTTCTTTCTTTCTTTCTTCTTTCTCTCTCTCTCTCTCTCTCTCTCTCCTTCCGTCCGTCCCTCCCTCTCCCCTCCCCCTCCCTCCCTCCCTTCCTTCCTTCCTTCCTTCCTTTTTTTTTTTCCTTTTGCGTCACACCCGGCAATGCTCAGGGGTTTCTCCTGGCTCTGCACTCAGGAATTACTCCTGGCAGTGCTCGGGGACCATATGGGATGCCAGGGATTGAACCCGGGCTGGCAGGGCTGGCCGTGTGCAAGGCAAATGCCCTACCGTTGGACTATCGCTCTGGCCATGCAGAACTCATCTTATAAGTTCATGTTCTAGGGGGGGGGCGGGGTAAAAATATATAATAAATCTAAAAAAAAAGTTCATGTTCTAGACATTAGGGTAGCATTCTAGTTAGTTTAATATCAAGGGAATAGGAAATTGTTATTGCTGCCTGGGAACTTTTATTTAATCATGCTGTATTTGGTGTCTTTAGTATTGTGTAATTGTGGGTGTGGGAAGGGAAAACTTTCTAAACATGAATTTTCGGTTACAGAAGCAAAAATTCCTTGGGTAGATTTAAATAGAAAGTAATCCACTTTTTTTTTTAACCCCATGAGGAATCTATCCACTTTTATTACTGTCCTGCCCTAACATTTGTCTTTAGAAGGCACTACCTTTAGTAGTAGAAAGATGGTATCCCTTGAACTTTGTGTTTCCTTAATTGTTTAGTTCTGAAAAAAAAGTACAGATCATTTTCTTGAACTTGTCTGATGTATAGAAATAACCAAAATCATAGAGTTATTTTGCTCCTTATATGATTATAATAGTAAATTTTTTTTTTTTTTTTTGCTTTTTTGGGTCCGCCCAGTGATGCTCAGGGGTAAGTCCTGGCTCTGCACTCAGGAACTACTGGTGGTGCTTGAAGGCAAACGCCCTACCCGCTGGACTACCACTCCAGCCCCAGTAGTCAACTTCTTGCAGAAGTAGTTTTACACACAATATGTGCTTCCAGAGAGATCTTAGCCACTATTTACAGCCTAGAGTTTGTAAATCAGCATTTCATTGACCTTGATCTTACTCTTCCTCATAATATATTTAATAGAAAATTTCATGAAAGACATATTCCTCAGATTCAGTGATCTTGATTTTCATTGAAGGCAATTTAACTAATCTAGATTACCACCACTCCTATTCTCTTGAATTAGTAAATGAGGTAACTATTGGTCCTTAGGGGAGGTAAAAATTTAGAGGTGATTTGATTTATTATATAAGTGAGATTAGAAAAACATCCAAATTTCCAGATGTTATTGTTTCTCCTTATATACCATCATTTTTCTAGTTGTTTTGCAGTTTATAGTTACTTTAGAATACATTCATTTTTTTGTGCCAGCTGTTTTTTTTTTGTGCCACCTTTTTTTTTTTTAGTATTTTATTACACCGCCATGTGATATACAATTACAAAGATGTTCATGTTTGGGTTTCATCATACAGTGTTCCAGCACCCATCCCTCCACCAGTGCCCATTTCCCACCACCAATGTCCCCACTTCCCCTCCCCTCCCCTAGCCTGCCTCTATGGCAAGTTCTTTATCTCTTCTCTCTCTCTTCTCTCTCTCTTCTCTTACACATTGTGGATTGCAAAACATACATTTAGAGATTATCATGTATATCTTTTTTCCTATATTCAATGCTCAGTTCTAGGCTGGTATTATCACTTTTTGACAAATATTAGCACACTGTTCCCTTCTCTGTCCCACCTAACCACTGATTCCCACATGTTTGTGGTAGATTCCACCTTTTTTTTTTAATTGAAAGATGCTCATGTAGAGCTTTGGTTCTACAGTGTTCCAACACGCACCCTCCGCCCAAACCCATCTCCCATCACCAATGTCCCCACCTCCCTCCCCTCCCGCACCTCAACCACTTGGCGGGTACTGTATGTCATTTCTTTGCTCTTTATATCTCCTTCCCAAAAAACTTTCCTGCTCTTCGTGGAATGCAGTGCATTAAAAGACATTACTGTTTCACTATTTTAGTGGACTGTGCGGCGCTTGCAGCCGCATGACCTGGGCGCGAACTGGCTTTGCTCTGTTGATCTGGTCGTGGGCAGTTTCCCAGCGTTCGGACAGCGAAGATGGTGGCTAGTGTGATGGGCGGAGTCTCATCCGGCTGCTTCCGGGACCCCCAGAGGCGACGGGCCCACTCCCAGAACCCATCTGCCCCTCCCCGGGTTCCATGGTCAGCTAGGCCTGGCGCAAGCCGAGCGCCAGCCTCCCCAGCC
>JAJIBD010012120.1:0-38920 GCA_021461705.1 Cryptotis parvus
GGTGGATGCTGCCACCTGTTGGCGCTGTGAGGAAATGCACCCCCGGCAGGCAAAGGAACCGGAGCCCCTCATGTCTTAGTTCTGGAAAAGCTTCACAGACGTTTGGAGAATATTACAAAAACATGATCCTCTTCTAGAGGAAAACTAAGACACACATGAACACTTTCTAGGCAACTGAGAAAACTGACATATCCTTTTCTGGACCACACAGTCTGAAAAGCAGCCCGATTCTTTCGCATGCTCTAACAAAAAACTGAAATGGAATGAAATGGGAAGGGGCCTCTGTCTGGATGATTTAGAAAGTAAAATTTAAGGAAAAAAAAAAACCTGCGGGGGCCAGAGCACTAGCGCAGTAGGTAGGACGTTTGCCTTGCAGCAGCTGACCTGGGTTCCATCCCCCGCATCCCTTAGTGTCCCCAAGCACCACCAGGAGTAATTTCTGAGTGCAGAGCCAGGAGTAAGCTCTGAGCATCACCAGGTGTGACTCCCCCCTCAAAAAAAAAAAAAACAGCATTCAGTCAATTTTAGCTCAAAACTGATAATGTATTGAAACACTGAGATACACACGCTTCATATACTTATTGAAACATTGACATGACACACAAACACATTTCACTTGTATCACTGTCTTCCTGTTGTTCATCGATTTGCTTGAGCGGGCACCAGTAACATCTCCATTTGTCCTGTCCCATGCTAGTGTAGCCCAGAGGGCATTTGCTCACTCCAGGAACATGAAGAGCCTCAAACCATTCCTTCAGATCATGGGAATGAGGTCTATAATTGTCACTAGTTTTTGATATATCAAATACTACATGGGTAGTTTGCCAGACTCTGCCGTGCAGGTGGGATACTCTTGTAGTAGACTCTCGTCTGGTGCATTTATTGATGAACCAAGACGGGGAAAGATCAGCTTTTCTGCTGGGTGGAGCTCTGACGAGCTGTGGAGTCCAGATGTTGAAAATGGCGGCCCTTGGGCCCAGAGCGATAGCCCAGCCGAGTAGGGCATTTGCCTTGCATGCAGCCAGCCTGTGCCGGCCTGGGTTCGATCCCTGGCATCCCATATGGTCCCCGAGCACAGCCAGGAGTAATTCCTGAGTGCAGAGCCAGGAATAACCCCTGAGCATTGCCGGGTGTGACCCCAAAAAGCAAAAAAAAAAAAAAAAGAAAGAAAGAAAGAAAGAAAATGGCGGCCCTCATGGTTGGGGGGTTCCTCTGACTTCTTGTGAGACTCTGCTGGGATGGTGGGCCGGGGCTAGAACCCGCCTTGCTTCCTGGTGCCTCATGATCAGCTGGGCCCAGGAGAGCCGGCAGCAGCTCTGCCCCGTGGAGTCTCTGGATCAGGCATACATGCTCCATATACTTATTGAAGCACTGAAATCACACACACACACACACACACACACTTGCACGCGCACACACAGGCACGCACTCACGCTCCATACACTTCTCTCCCTTCAGTAAGGAATGCTTACATTTTGATTTGAGGCTAATCAATAAATGGGAAGGGAAAGGCTGACTGGGAGTTCCAGGTGGCATTTCTGATGGAAAAACATGACACTTTGACGCCTGACGTTGGTAGCTCAAACCTTCCCCTGGCTGAGTAGTGCAGCCGCAGTGGGCCCCGACTGTGTCACATGGTCTGTTACTGGTGCTGATAGAAACCGGGTTTCTCTGGCCATTATTTACAGCCCAGTCCTCAGCTGGTTCCACGTTGCTCTGAGTCTATTCCAGGACCCCCGATCTAGAGACCCCCTAATACTCCCAACATCCTCCCTAGCCCCCTAGGGAACAGGCACCTGGAGCTACTGAAAAATTCAGCCAGTCCTCTTCCCTAAAGGAGCAACTGGCAGACACCTAAGAGGTATTGATCCGTCCTGTCAGCCCAGCACATGTTTTTTTTCACTTTTCAGCATTAACCCTCGCATCCCAGAGTGCACTGCCACGTTCTCCAAGAATTGAGAGCTCATTAAGAGTTTTCCCTCCGGCTCCCATCTTCCCACAGCTCGCTACCAGAACCTCCTCCTTAGTTGGCCTCAAGGAACAGGAAGTTCTCTCGTTCTTTTGCTCTCATTGAGATTGATTGTTTCTTATCTTGACTGTGTTGCCCTCCTAGCTCCTGCACCGTTATTCCACCAGCCTACAACGTTTTATCTTGAAAAATAAATCATCTTTATTTAATGGGAGGGTTCCCCAACACTCTTGGAGCGCAGCTCCCAGGGAGCAGCCGGCTTGGCAGACAGATGAGGCAATGGCCTAAGCACCTTAGAACACTCCCGCCAACCTGTTCTGCCTTTGCCAGTTTTATGAGTGCAATAAAATGTAACGTTTACCATTATCTACAGTGTGTAATTATAAATGCATATTTATTGATATGACCAGCCTCATGCTGGAGTTTACCTATCCGTAAACAGAAGCCTTGCACTTTCTACATGAACGACACAAAGGGTTAATAATGGCTGATCCAAGTCTGTGAAAGAGATGCTTTAGAAGCAATTACACTCACAGCACAGTCTCCCCCTCCTTCATAAGCCGTTTCGTTCCAACAGATAATTTTAAATGCATTTGTTCCTAAACATAAAGTGGTGCTAAGACAAGGAGTAAAATGAACACAGGCACATAAAACTCAGCTTTATAAGAGAACAGTGGATGTCAAACATGGCACTCATTCTTGTAAAATCCAACCCAAATCCATTGATATTCTGCCTTGGCTCTGCAATAAAATTGTTGCGAGTCCAGCATCTGAACTTGCCCAGAACGAGAATGCTCTGGTTTTCTTCCAGAGAACCCCTCACCAGAATACACCCCTCACCAGAATACACCCCTCACCAGAATACGCCCTCACCAGAATACACCCCTCACCAGAATACCCCCCCCTCACCAGAATACACCCCTTCACCAGAATACACCCCTTCACCAGAATACACCTTCACCAGAATACACCCCTCACCAGAATACGCCCCTCACCAGAAACACCCCCCCAGAACCACCCTCACCAGAAACACCCTCTCACCCAGAATACACCCCCCCCACCAGAATACACCCCCACCAGAATACACCCTCACCAGAAAACCCCTCACCAGAACACGCCCCCACCCAGAACACCCCCCCACCAGAAACACCCTCCACCAGAATACACCCCTCACCAGAATACCCTCACCGAATACACCCTCACCAGAATACACCCTTCACCAGAATACACCCTCCACCCAGAATACACCCTTCACCCAGAATACACCTTTCACCAGAATACACCCCCTCACCAGAATACGCCCCTCACCAGAATACGCCCCCTCACCCAGAATACCCCCTCACCAGAATACACCCTTCACCAGAATATACCCCCCTCACCAGAATAAGACCCTCACCAGAATACACCCCTCACCAGAATACCCCCTCACCCGAATACACCCCTCACCAGAACACACCCTTCACCAGAACACACTCCACCCAACTGACTGCAAGATGCAGAGTCTCTGAAGATTCTTATCCATCACCTTCTTAGTGGGTTTACCTCTTGAGAATCTCTGAAATCAGGGGGGCCATAGCGAGGAGCACAGGGGGAGGCGACCCAGGTTCAGTCCCTGGCATCCCATATGGTCTCCCAGCACCGCCAGGGAATAATTCCTAAGTGCAGATCCAGGACTAACCCCTGAGCATTGCTGGACATTGCCCAAAAAAAAGGGGAGAAATCTCTGAAATCTTCTCAGGCACTCTGAGTTGAGCTCAGGACTTACTCCTGGTTCTTTGCTCAAGGCTGACTCTTGGTTCTCTGCTCAGGATTGACTCCTGGTTCTGTGCTCAGGGCTGACTCCTGGTTCTGTGCTCAGGGCTGACTCCTGGTTCTGTGCTCAGGTCTGACTCTGGTTCTGTGCTCTGAGACCAGATGGGGTGGCAAGAACTGAACTGCAGTAAACAAGGCAAGCACCCTACCTTACCCACTAAACTATCGCTTGGGCCCTGTACCTGAAGAGAGATTTTGCATCCTGTATTTTTTTTCTTTACTTGGGGGAGCTGGGTTGGGGTGAGGGGATTCAAGACGAATCTCTCAGCCCCCATACTCCGGGCAGTGCTCAGAGGTGACAGGAACTGAACCGCGCCCCAGCATTCACAGGACGCTCCCTAGTGCCTGGGGTCAATTCCCCGCCTCTGCACCCCATGTTTCAAAGAGAAAAGAACATGCACTGTGCAATCAGCAAAGTCTACTCAGAGAGAAGCAGGGTGAGCTATTGAACCTCCACTCTGGGGAGACCGTCGGGTATGAAATGAAGGGAAGGGGGACCCCTCATGGGTAAATGCTCCCCCCAAACACATGCCAGGCCACAGAGAGTGCTTGCAGATTCCTGGCGAGGGTCCTGTGCTCTCCGTGCTCCTCTGCAGAGCACCCCTGTGGCTCATTAGCTTATGCCATTGGATTAACACATAACCACGGACAGACTCGCTGGCCCCATGCGCAAATCCCTGCAGGTGGAAAGCAGACGCGAGCCAGGCTTCTCCACTCTGACATATTTATTCTCCCTCTTCAAACTCCAACGACTCCAAAAAGGCAAGAAAAAAATACAACCACAGTCGGGGGCGTGTCTACAGTATTTACATGCTTTACATACCCCAAAAATATGTGGCTTATTAATGATCCACCCCAGCCACTCCGATCACGCCCTTTTATTAGCATGACACCCTTTTTCTTAAACTGCCACCCGGTCTGGTCCCCTTTCTAGTATTTAATATAAAGATGAGACAGTATTTATGTCCCTCGCAATAAGAGAACGGATTGTTTTAAGGTGATACAGTCGGGAAGTGATAAAGAAAGAAGGAACCTTACAAAAATGATAAATATTTTCATTAAAAAACTTTAAAACTAAAAGTTCAAAGATATGTTCTCTGCTCTTATTTCTTGTCAAAACATGACTTAAGACCCAAAACTAATCTACTTTCAATTTTATTCCATATTTCAGCACTGTCAGGGTACTCAGCAGAGAGTATTGGAATACGATCATTTTTTATTTTGTTGATGTTACCGACAGCTTTATTTCACAAAGCAATCTTATACTATGTCTACCCGTGGCGGGGCGCAGAGGTCAAAGCTTCTCTCCCCACAGGTAGAGCTTATTAAATGACACGTCTATTAAACCAGACGGACATCATAAAGAAACATCCCAGCAAAAGACTTTTAACATAGTTCAATGAAGATATGGCTCCAAAGGGTAGTAAATAATTTAAAAAGGAGTCCAATAGGGAATTTGTTGTATTTTTACTACCATCTTCCAAATTATATTTCAAACAAATGGTGAGAAGAGAACGCAACACAAAGAGCTGCAGAGACAGCGTTGTTCTCATTCTGGGACCCAGTGGGTTGCAACCAGGCTTCAGCTCCCAACCTGAAAAAATCTGCAATACCACCAGAGTCCTGAAAATAATCCAGGTATCAATGAACTGTGGTTCCAAATGAGGTGACAGTTTTAAAAAAATCTTCTGAACTTTCTCTTTTCCTACTTTTTCTTTTTTTGCTTGATTTCTTTTTTTGCTTGTTGCTTTGGAAACAGTTGATTTTTAAATTCTATTTAAGATAGTTTATTCACAACAATGCTTTAACACTGGGGAGAAAATACTACCCCCCAAGTCAAGCTTCTGCAGAGAACATTTGCATAAGCACCAAAGCGATGACGCCAAAAACAAAGGCGGGAATATGGCTCAGCGGCAAAGCCTGTCTTCCCTGCTCCCTGGTTTCAGGAGCAGCAAAATTAGAAGTAGAAATTTGCAAAAACTCAGGGGCGGGCGATAGTCCAGAGGGTAGGGCATTTGCCTTGCATGCAGCCGACCCAGGTTTGATCCCGGCATCCCATATGGCCCCCACGCAGTGCCAGGAGTGATTCCTGGCGCAGAGCCAGGAGTAACCCCTGAGCATCACTGGGTGTGGCCCAAAGAGCAAAAAAAAAAAAAAGAAGAAGAAATTTGCAAAAATCTAATCATCTCTACAAAGAATTTGAAAACACATTTTTTTTTTATCTTTTTGGGGTCACACCTGGAGATACTCAGGGTTTACACCTGGCTCTGCAATCAGGAATTACTCCTGGCCAGTGCTCAGGGGGCCATATGGGATGCCGGGGATTGAACCGGGCCGGCTGTGCAAGGCAAATGCCCTCCCCGCTGTGCTATCACTCCGGGGCCACTGCCCCATTTTAAATACCTTCACCAGGTTTGCCTGTGTTGAGGAGCTCACCTTGAGGTGCTCGGAGCTATTCCCAGGAGTGCTGGCGACCGGCCTTCAGGGTATGTGCACTGGCCATTTGAACTGTTTCCCCAGCCCTGGTTTGTTTGCTTGTTCTTTTTTTTTTCTTTTTTTGTCACACCGGTCGATACTCAGGGGTTACTCCTGGCTCTTCACTCAGGAATTACTCCTGGCGGTGCTCTGGGGACCATATGGGATGAGGGGTGAGGGGGTGGAGCGTGGAGGGTGGGGGATGATGGAAGCTGGTAGGCCATTTGCAGGGCAAATGCCTCCCTGCTGTACTATCACTCCAGCCCCTGAAAATACAGGAGCAATAGCACAGTGGGTAGGGCGTTTGCCTTGCACGCGGCCGACCGGGTTCGATCCCTGGCATCTCATATGGTCCCCTGAGCATCACCAGGAGTAATCCCTGAGTGCAGAGCCAAGAGTAACCCCTGAGCATTGCTGGGTGTGACCCAAAAGCAAAAAAAAAAAAAAAAGGAAGGAAGGAAGGAAGGAAGGAAGGAAAGGAAGGAAGGAAGGAAGGAAGGAAGGAAGGAAGGAAGGAAGGAAGGAAGGAAGGAAGGAAGGAAGGAAGGAAGGAAGGAAGGAAGGAAGGAAGGAAAGGAAGGAAGGAAGGAAGGAAGGAAAGAGAAGGAAGGAAGGAAGGAAGGAAAGGAAGGAAAGGAAGGAAGGAAAGGAAGGAAGGAAAGGAAGGAAGGAAGGAAGGAAAGGAAGGAAAATACATAGTTTGTGAGGAAGGTGGTGAGTGGAGGGTCCTGGGCCACACCAGCAGTGCTCAGGGTTCATTCCTGGTTCTGTGCTCAGGAATCCCCCAGGCAGAGCTTGGGGTGCTGGGGACTGAACAAGAGCCAGGCACACATACAGCAAGAGCCTTGGTCCTGAACTAGCTCTAGGGCCCATAAAACACAATTCTTAATGCATGATTTTAGGATGTTCTATTCTGGTAACTCTCATGTGATCAACAATTATTTTCTCCTGTTCATGGTTAACCATATTTATACACAAACACTAAGAAAAGAATGAAAGCCCTAGGAGAAAAAAAAACAATTTTATAATATTATAACACATAACAATTTTAGGATACATTACCTCCATATGTATACTGCGGTTAGTCCATCAAAATAACCACTCAAAATCAAAACTGATGAGTTTACCAAACACACAATGCTTTTTTTTTTCTTTTTTGGGGTCACACCCAGCAATGCTCAGGCGTTACTCCTGGTTCTGCACTCAGGACTTACTCCTGGCAGTGCTCAGGAGACCATACAGGACGTCAGGGAACGAACCCAAGTCAGCTGCGTGCAAGGCAAACGCCCTCCCTGCTATACTATCACTCCAGCCCCCATGTCACATCGTTTTGTTTTTCAGTCATAAGCAGCGGTGCTTAGCTACTCCTGGGGATGGGAGCTGGGGGGTCAAACCCCAACCTGCCCACAAAACACGCGTCTCAGCTCATTGAACGCTCTGTTTCACCCTTAGCTCTTCATCTGAAGGTTGGGTACCTCGACTCTTGCCAGAAATGGGTCCCCAGGTCTTGTACAAGGAGTTAGAATCCACTTGCTCAAGGGTTATTCATAGATCTGCCTGGTAGGATAATTAATAAGACCCAGAGACATAAAATCCGAGTTTCAACTTCACAATCCCCCTCCCCTCCCTGCCTCACTCTAAACAAGCTGGCCTTGCTCCGGCACAGCCCTCACCCCCTGACCGTATTTGCACCCCATCGTTTTTTAAAGTCACAATCTTTGTAGTGTCAACTTGTCAAGGGTCAAAGGGAAGAGCAGGCAAGATTCCCAAATCAATCTGCTTGTAGAAACTGTCTCATTTCATTTCAAATTACCTGCAGGGGTTGAAGCCGCGATGGACAAACGGCCTCCCTCCATAAACCGTGACAGCACATGTCGAAGGCGGACGATCACTCATGGGGAACGAGGGACACGGGTTCTGTCATTAACTACTTTTAAACGGCTGTGCAGGGTTAAGTGATCTTGCAGGGCGGCCGCAGATATAAATACTGGTCAGACAGTTTAATGTCAAGAGACAACTCCTCCGGGATTAAAACTGTGTAACCCAAGAGAATCGTTGTCCATGCCAGGGTTAAGGGACGTCAGGGTTGTTGCTCAGAATTTGTCCCTCTACACATCTTTTTGTGTAAAGGACTCCATAGACACTGTCATCTGCCAACTCCTAGACAGTGACCTGAGAATATTAAAAAATAGTTTCAGGAGACTGGAGAGGTACAAGGGCTAAGGCACCCGCCTTGCAGACAGTGAACCCCAGTTGGAGCCCTGGCGTTGCATAAGCTCCCGGGCACCACCAGGAGTAAGCCCTGAATAGAGCTGTGTGCAGCCCCAGCACTTAAAATAAAAATAAAATAAAATCATTTCAGGCATTCAGAGGGCCACCTTGCAGAAGTTCCTTCTAGCATGTTTGTGCTTGTCCTTGAACGAAAAGAACCTCCAAGTGTCACTGCTGTGGGTAGTGCCAGCCTCTGGCACACAGGACTTGCGCCCATGGGCGCACCAGACGGACTGCCCTGTGTCCAGTCTAGGATGTGAGCCGGGCACTTGCCATCTAAAGCATCATGATCTGTGTGTGCACAGAGAGCAGGACTGTCCTGCGAAAGGCAGCATCGGCCAATGTGTTTGGCATCCCTCGGGCCAGTATGGACAGCTGGTGACTCACCTCTGGAGACCACGTGGGACACACAGCACCACGTACGTCAGTCATTTGTTCAGCTCGTTTTGTAAATCACTTGTATCACTGTCTTCCCGTCGTTCATCGATTTGCTCGAGCGGGCACCAGTAACATCTCCATACATCCTGTCACATGCTAGTGTAGCCCAAGGGCATCTGCTCGATCCAGGAACACGAAGAGCCTCAATAGAAAAAAAACTGCCATAGAGGGCAGAGTCGATAGTCCAGTGTTACGGCATTTGTCTTGCACGTGGCCAACTCAGATTCCATCCTGGCATCCCATATGGTCCCCTGAGTACCACCAGGAGTAATTCCTGAGTGCAGAGCCAGGAGTAACCCCTGAGTACCACCAGGTGTGGCCCAAAAAGAAATAAATAAATTGAGAGAGAGAGAGAGAGAGAGAGAGAACTTACTGTATGGAGTTAGACAGTACGTTTAAAATAAATAAATAAAACACAACAAATGTGCTGAGTAGAAGCTGATCTTTTTTTTCCTCTTTGAATAAGCCTTTTATTTTGTTTTTTTTTTGGGCACCCCGCAAGGGGCCTCCGGCTCCCCCGAATTACCCGGGGGGTGCGGGGGCCCGGGGACACGGGGGCGACCGGGGGCCGGCGGGCCGGCCACATGCAAGGCAAACCCCCCTACCTGCTGGGCTATCGCTCTGGCCCTTATTTTGGATTTAAGTTTTATCTCAGTCTCCAGCGATGTGGGGAGTATATGTGTCACATACACAAATCTCTGGGTTCAATCCCTAGCATCACACAGAAATGTTGTTTTTTTAAAAGTATTTTATTACACAACCGTGAGATCTACAATTACAAAGATGTTCATATTTGGGTTTTGGTCATACAGTGTTCCAGCACCCATCCCTCCACCAGTGCCCATCTCCCACCACCAACGTCCCCGGTTCCCCCTCCCTCCCCCAGCCCGCCTCCATGGCAGGTTCTTTATTAGAAGCTGATCTTGACTGAGCACTTACTAGGTTCCTCCAAACATATGACATGCTGTTAATCCACTTAAGTTGGTGTAAGGACCGCTATGTTGGTGGGGCTTAAGGGGCTTAAGGCTTTTGTTGTTTTGGTTTCATTTGGGGTTCATACTTGATGGCGCTCAGGGATCACTTCTGGCAGTGCTGAGGCCCCTGGGATCCAATGAGGATCACTTGCAGGCCAAGTGTGCCAACCCCTGTAAACACACTTTTCCCCAGCCCCAGTAACTACCACTTTGTGGTGGAGCGGAAGCACAGGGAAACATCCACGCACGCTCAACCACCAAGGGTACATGTCAATATCCGAATTCGGGTTATTCATCTCCAGAGCTAATGTTCTAAAAGACACCAAGATCTATGCTTCTCCTCTGCCCTTATGCGAGTTTCAGGACAGGGTCCCTCAGAAAGGAGCCCACCGATGGCCCAGCCTCTCTCCAACCCCCTGAGGTGCAAATGCCTCTTCACCAGCCTTTGTAGCTTTTGCTCTTGCCTAGCACTTCTGAACCCGGCTCCCGATTCTAACTCCTCCGACGCCTCTCACGGCTATGCCTTACTCGAGTGCAGGAGTTCTGGATCGAATCAACAGCCTCAAATAATGAAGGGAATCTCCATGGCGTCTATTTTCGCAACACAAGGCATGCTGTCCACGCCGGTCAGCAGCTAAGCAGGCAAAGCAATGTCTTGCATTTCCACTGCGAATTTGGAAGCGGATGCAGTCAACCCCTGTCCCTCCTCCCCGCCCGCCGCCTCTTGTCCAGCACAAGAAAGCTCCGTTGAGCAGTCGAGGCCCTGACCCTTCCCCACCGGCAGTCAAGGGGTCTCCTCCTTCCAGCTCCCATTTCTGGGAGTGACAGGTTATTTAGGACCGGCCTCCACAAAGCAAGCACAGGAACCTGCTTCCAAACTAATTTACTCTCCGAATAATTTACAGCTCAAACCCAACATTTGGAGGGAAGGGGGAGGGCAATACTAGGAATGATTAGATAGGGACACTGGGTGTTCCCCTGGTGCAGTCCTGGTCAGAGCACAGCGCCCCTTCAGGCTCATTCTGGAAGTGCTTCCCTTCCCAGCATGCCCTGCGCCGGGCCCCCTTCTAGCTCATCTAGGCAGTGGCTCCTTACCCAGCATGCCCTGCACCAGCTCCCTTCTGGCTCATCTAAGAAGTAGCTCCTTACCCAGCATGCCCTGCACAGGTCCCCTTCTGACTCATGTAGGAAGTGGCTTCTTCCTACCTGTCCTGCGCAGGTCCTCTTCTGGCTCATCTAGGAAGTGGCTCCTTACCCAGCATGCCCTGCGCAGGGTCCCCTTCCAGTTCATCTAGGAAGTGGCTCGTTACCCAGCCTGGCCCACGCTGGCCCATAGAAGGGCAAGCCAACCTGACTGGTGGCTCAGTAGCGCATGTACCAAACACTCGAGTCACTGGGGTCCTCACTGGCTTCATTTG
Organism: Cryptotis parvus; assembly: GCA_021461705.1. NCBI lineage: Eukaryota > Metazoa > Chordata > Mammalia > Eulipotyphla > Soricidae > Cryptotis > Cryptotis parvus. The sequence goes on from JAJIBD010012120.1 coordinate 11,358, forward strand.
GGTTGTGTGTCCCACCTTGATCCAGTCTCCGTGGCCAGGAAATGGAATGCCACGGATGCAGGGAGCTGCACTCGGAGCTCAGTGTCACCTGAAACATGGCAAATCCAGCTGCCCCACTGGGATAGACAGATGCTGAGGTGGCGACTATGCGAGCAGCTCCCCACCCACACCCTCCTTTTTTTTTTCAATTTGGCTTTTTGGGCCACACCCAAGGCTCAAGGATTACTCCTGGCTCTGCACTCAGGAATTACTCCAGGCGGTGCTTGGAGGACAAACGCCCTACCCGCTGTACTATTGCTCCACCAAAAGCACGACCTGGGCTTTATTTTTTGTTCTGGGATCACACCTGGAAGTACTCAATACTTACTCCTGGCTCTGTGTTCAGGAATTACTCTAGCGGTGCTCAGGAAACTATATAGGATGCCGGAGATTCAACCCAGGCCGGCTTGTGCAAGGCAAACACCTTTCTAATATATATTCTCTTGGCCCACAACCTGGGTCTCACTTCTAGCCAACAGCATCAGCTCAGCCCCTGGGGAGCCCCTCATTATGACTGATAGGGGGACAGCACCTGTATGGCTGCAGCCTTTTCCTCTTCACGCCTGACAAAGAGCTACGATGGGACTTTGTGGAAAGGACCATAAGTGTAATGTCAGAGTGGACTCCATTATTTTTTATTATTTTTTATCACTGTGAAATAGAGCATCACAAACATTACAAAGTTGTTCATGGTTGGGATCCAGTCATACAGTGTTCCAGGAGTGCACATCTCCCACCATCAATGTCCCCAGATTCCTTCCCCCTCCCCCAGCCTGCCTCTATAGCAGGCACTTTCTCTCTCTCTCTCTCTCTCTCTCTCTCTCTCTCTCTCTCTCTCTCTCTCTCTCTCTCTCTCTCTACATACACACATTGTGGTTTGCAGTACATACACTGAAGGGTTATCGTGTATATCCCTTGACCTACTTTCAATACTCAGTTCTAGTCTAGTTTAACCATTTCCAGCTATTATTGGCAAACTGGTCCCTTCTCTATCTTACCTACCCTCTGTCTCTTCTCTGTCTTACCTACACAGTTGTGGTAGGTTCCAACCACTGACAAGTCCTCCTGGCCCCTGTTTTGCCTGGCCTTGGAAATTAGTCTCATATTATTTTTTTATATCCCACAAATGAATGCGGGACTCCAGTTCTAATGGGTGGATTTCTTCCCTGCACCAAGCCATTCTCCAGTCCCCACTGGGAGCGCCCCCTTCAACTCAGCGGAGATAAATTCCATTCCCCAAACAGCGGCAGCTCTTGGAGTAGGCAGGCAGGTAGGGGGAGCTCCTTGGCAATGAATTTCCAGTGAATGTCAGTTGGAGCCAGCAAGAGCCCACCAAGGACGCTCTGAAGACCCAAGAAGGGACGACTCAGATAACTCAGCAGCATTCCTTAGACAAAGCCCTACAGTAGCCAATGCCTTACAGTGAACAAAGCCCTATAGTGGACGACAGTTTAAGTGGACACTGTCCTACAGTGGTCAAAGCCCTACAGTGGACAATGCCCTGCAGTGGACAACGCCCTACAGTGGACAATGCAGGATGTCGCCTCTGGCTTTAGAACAGGAGTTTCCAGCACATCCTTCCTTGGCACTGATAAATTTACAAAAGCAACTCTCAGAAAATGGAGCCAGGTTTTGTCTCTTGACCAATGTTTCCTGCAGAAAGGAAGAAATTCAGGAACCACCAATGGGAGACTAGAGCGCAGGGAATGTGGAAGGAGGAAGGACCCACACTTCCAGCCACACAAAGCTGAGGCAGAAGGAGCTGAGATTGCTGGACAGATGCTTAACATAGCTCTGGACCAGGGGCCATCTGAGCACCGGAGGGGGCTCGGGACGAGAGCCAGGCCCGAGCACAGTGGGGGACGATGGGTCAGGGCAGCTCAGGGACATGCACCCCCAAAGTTAGCCAAAGTCACTAATTTCCAGAAGGGGGATAGCTTGGGGAAGACCCGCCACATGCACTGGCTGTGTCTCTGGGGACTGGGATTTCAGGGAATAAGGGGCCCATCTGTGCTGAAACCCCACATCCTGCCACTTGGGTTACTGTCCCTGTTGCACCCAGCCCTGGGCAGCAGCTGCAGCTGGAGTAGACCCCCACCCCAAGCCCTGGAGAAGAGCCCTCCGCCATGTCCCGTTGGTTTATGCTCCCGGCCTTAGTTCTTTTTCCCTCTATGGCCTCCTCCTCCTGCCTTCTGCCTCCTTCCATGAGGCCTCCTAGCCCGGAGCTCTGTCTCCTAACTCCCACCCACCGTGGCCCCCACGCCTGCCACTGGACACGGGCATCTCCCTCTTGGCAGAGTTCGGACCAGAACTCCAGCCAGCCAGCTGTGTCTTGCCCCCCCCCCGGTACCCCTCACTGTCCTCCTCAGAGCTGAGGTACCAGACAAGACCCACTCCTAGCTGGTAAAATGTTTGCTTCTGCTTGTCCTTCCTTTCCTTTTGCACAAGAAGGTGAAACACTGAGCCTGGCCCTCGAGCCTCCAGCCCCAACTCTTCAGGGACATGAGTCCACTGATCAGTCTGTACCTGACATCGTGAGTGGACCGATCACCCCACACCCCGGCCAGCAGACTTCTAAAGAGCAGAGCTCAGAACCGTTCCTCCTCTTCAGCAGAAAATCATAAATTAACTTCACTTGTATCACTTCTCTTCCTGTTGTTCATCAATTTGCTTGAACGGGCACCAGTAACATAAATTAACATTCCATTAAATTATAAACTAAAACTGCATGAACTGGGCCGGAGCGATAGTACAGCAGGGAGGGTATTTGTCTTGCACACGGCCAACCCAGTTTCGATCCCGGCATCCCATATGGTCCCTGAGCACCGCCAGAAGAAATTCCTGAGTGCAGAGCCAGGAGTAACCCCTGAGCATCACCAGGTGCGACCCCAAAAGAAAAAATAAAAAGAAAGAAGTTTGCCACGCCTGCCCCCTGCCCTGCTGGGGGACACGGCCCTGTAGCTGCTCACTGTACTCTCCACATCACTGTGTGTTCTCCGTCTCTCTGCATTATTCTGCGATCCAAATCCATGTCTGATACATCACCATATTGATTCCATATTGATTTTTATATGTTTTACCTTAGCCCCAGGCAAGAACAGATAGAGCCCCAGAAGTGCATCCCCTAATCCAGAGAACACCAGAAAGCCTGGGTCACTGGACAGGTGCTACTGATACAGAGAGGGGTCCTTCTGGGTCACTGTCCACAGGTCACCAACCTGTTCCCCTATATGTTCTTCATGCTGGGACAAGCAGCCACCAGCCGATATGATATTGGGAAATGAACAGCAACATTTGTGTAATCATTTTACTTCTCTTTTATCCTGCCCTGAGCAACCCTGAAATTTTAAGCAAAAGTAAACACTGAGGGTCTGGAGAAATAGCTCAGCTGGTAGAGCACGTTCTCTTCGTACTTGAGGCTCTAAGTTTGGTCACCAGCTCTGCAATCAACTGTCACCCTGTCCTGTATGGCCGCGATGGCCCCAACACTGACCCTTTATAAAAGGTATTTATTAAAAAAAATACTTGGGGCCGGAGCGATAGTCCAGCGGGTAGGGCGTTTGCTTGCACACAGCTGGGCCATGCCAGCCCGGGTTCAATCCCCGGCATCCCATATGGTCCCCGAGCACCGCCAGGAGTAATTCCTGAGTGCAGAGCCAGGAGAAACCCCTGAGCATTGCCGGGTGTGACCCAAAAAAGCAAAAAATAAATAAAAAAAATTAAATAGATAGATAGATAGATAGATAGATAGATAGATAGATAGATAGATAGATAGATAGATAGATAGATAGATAGATAGATAGATAGATAGATAGATAGATAGATAGATAGATAGATAGATAGATAGATAGATAGATAGATAGATAGATAGATAAAATAAAAAAATACAAAAAAATACTTGGGCAGAGAGATAGTACAGCGGGCAGGTCACTTGCCTTGCACAGGGCAGACCTGGGTTCGATCCCAGCCACCCATAATGTTCCCCCAGAGCCTACCAGAAGTAAGCCCTAGCACAGACAGAGCCAGCAGTAAGCCCTGAGCACTGCTGGGTATCACACGCCCCCAAAAAAAAAGGAGTGGTGGAGAGAAAGCACAGGACTTAAGGCCCTTGGCTTACATGTGGTCGATCTTGGTTCAGTTCCAATACCCCATATGGTCTGATCAGACCATGCTCCAGGAATGATTCCAGAGCACAAGGAAAGGAGTAAACCCCAAGTACAGGCTGGTATAGCCCAAACCAACATATATTATGTATATATGTGCAAGGCAAATATATATACACACATACACACATATATGTATATATATGTGTGTGTGTATATATATATATATATATGTATATATGTATGTATGTATGTATATACATATATGTGTGTATGTGTGTATATATTTACATATATACATACATATATATATGTGTGTATATATATATGGAGAGAGAGAGAGAGAGAGAGAGAGAGAGAGAGAAGCACTTCCCTTGCATGTGGTCACTTTGCTTACAACACTGGTTTGATCCCTGGTAGTGCCAGGAGTGACCCCCTGAGTACAAAACTGGGAGTAAGCCCTGAGCACAGTGTGTGTGACCACAAAACCCAAACCAAGCAAACAAAAATATTTCTATTAATGCTTACATAAGTGACTCGAGGTAGAATATATTGTACCACAAAACAAACAAAAAGATAAGCCAAGGCAGGTGGCTTGTGAAACTCAGAGAAGCTCCTGGTTCCGGCAGCGTCTGCTTCCTGCTCCCCAGGAGGCACTTCCTGCCGCGATTTCTTTGAAGGAACGCTCTGATTGGGTTTCCCATCTTCAATACTGACCTTTCATCACCGGACAAGATTTCTGCAAAGCGTTTATCTTCCTGACGCTGTATGTCAAGGAACAAAGGACAATGGCTTTTTACTTATAAAAGGGACTCAGGCTGGGCCGGGAAGTGGCTGAGAGTCAGGAGGGGTGACTTTGCCGAAAGCCTGCACTGGGGCCCCCTTCCTCTGGCGCTGCAGTCCCCCAGGGCTCGCCCCTAAAATAAACTCCCAAGGCTGATGCTATTATCTATCCACAGATGGCTACGCCCAGCATTAAAAAGCTATTTTGAGGAGTGGGAGCAACAGTACAGCAGGGGAGGGCGTTTGCCTTGCATGAGGCCCACCTGGGTTCCATCTCCGGCATCCCATAGGGTCCCCCAGAGCACCACCAGGAGTAATTCCTGAGCGCAGAGCCAGGAGCATCGCTGGGTGTGACCCAAAAGGCATCAGATTGCATCCGACCAAGAGACAGCATATCTGTCTTTATGCAAATGATGGGATGTGGGGGAACCAATCGGATTGGTATGCAAATAAGGGTTGAAAAGGGACCAATCAGAGAGGCCGGAGTGATAGCACAGCGGGTAGGGCATTTGTGTGCATCAGGGTTGGATTTTTTGGCATCCCCGAGCACTGCCAGGAGTAATTCCTGAGTGCAGAACCAAGTGTAACCCCTGAGCATCACCAGGTGTGACCCAAAAAAGGGGAAAGCAAGTTTGAAAAGAGGTACAAGCCAAGGAAGCTTCCGTTCAGAAAACCTTTAGACGGGACGGAGAGCTAGCACTGCGGGTCAGGTTGCCCTGCAGAAGGCCACTCTCGTTGGATTCCTGGTGGCACATCCATTTCCTGAGCTCCCTGAACACCTCCAGGCGTGATCCCTGTGGGCAAAGTCAGGAATAAGCCCTGAGCACAACTGGGTGTGTGGCTGTAGCACAATATCCCCTTGCACACACCCGGAAAAAACACACTTTTTTAGTTTGGGGGCCATATCCGGTGGTATCACTGTCACTGTATCACTGTCTTCCCATTATCATCGATTGGCTCGAGCGGGCACCAGTAACATCTCCATATGTCCTGTCTCATGCAAGTAGAGCCCAAGGGCACCTGCTTGCTCCAGGAACATAAAGAGCCTCAAACCATTCCATCAGGTCATGGGAATGAGGTCTATAATTGTTACTGGTATTTGGCATATCAAATACGACACGGGTAGCTTGCCAGGCTCTGCCGTGCGGGTAGCATACTCTTGTGGTACCGGTGGTACTCAGGGTTTACTCCTGGTTCTGTGTTTAAGGGATCACTCCTGGTGATACTCAGGAACCATATGTGATGCTGGGCATCAAACCCAGCTTGAGCACTTGTAAGGCAAGCACCCTACCCACTGTCCTATGGCCCGTGTCCCCAAACCTTTTGATAGTCACAGAGGGCTACCATAGCCAGGGGGTGATTAGCCTCAGGACTGAGGTTTGGGGATGTGGCCTATTTTCTCCCTGCCCAGGGGAAGGGGGACTTGCCCTGAAATTCGGGGTCTTCCTGCATTTACACCAGGCACTTGTGTGACCAAGAACAAACCTCACCAAACTATGCACCCCTGGGAACAGAAGCACCTTCTTTCTCGCCTGTGGAAAGCATGGAAAATTCCTTCCCAAGAAAAATAAGACAGAAGAAGAAAAAAAAAAACCCACGCAATTTAGATTTCCGAGTCCAAAACAACATCTAAGACTGCTATTTTAAAACCAAATTAGACGATTTTTATGACAGGAAACTACCCTAACAATGACACCTTATTTCCTGAGAACAAGTAAATCCCACATTTTCCCATGCTGACTTTGCCAGAGTCCCTCATCCTGGTACCATGAATGCGAATTACAATATCATCCAACCCCAAGACCGCGTCACCTTCCAGACTCCTGGGGTCAGCAGTTTGTGAAGGAGTAAATGAAATCAAACATTCAAAGCAAGGACACTTGAGAGAAGGTCACATGATCCTGAAAGACACATCACTCCAGAATAACTGACAGATTCTCAAACCCACGTCTCCGTCTGCTGCTGTGCGCTTAGCTGTAACTTCCCTTGCCAACTGACTTGGCCTGGTATCTGTTAACATGTCTCCCTTCTCAACATGTGTGAATAAATGTCTAAAGTTCTGATGCTAACATAGAACTGAGCATTAAATACAGACAAAAAAATGCAAATGATGGCTTCTAAGTGTTCGTAGTGCACTTAGAAGTGTACAATGTGTGGGAGAAGGAGGAGAGAGAGAGGGAGAGGAGAGGAGATAAAGAACCTGCCATTTAGGCAGGATTTGGGAGGGGGAGGGAATTGGGGACATGGGTGGTGGCTGGGGGCACTGGTGGAGGCGGGGTGCTGGAACACTGTGTGACCGAAACCCCAAGCGTGAACAGCATTGTAATTGTATATCTCGCGGTGGTATAATAAAATGTTAAAAAAAAAAAAAAATGTCTCCCTTCACCTTCCTTGGCTAGAAGCAGCAGTAAGTTCACACAAGATACATTTTTTTTTTCCTGCAGCCGCTGAAGTATTTGGGATTTGTGATGCCAAACGGTAGGGACCGGAGAGATGGTACAGATAAAAGGTGTTGCACGTGGTGGACCCTGGTTCCTTCCCAGGCACTGAGTAAGGTCCCCAAGCCAGGCCAGAGTGATTCCGGAGGCAGGATGGAAGCTCTAAACACTGCCAAGCGTAGCCCCCAAGACAATCTCTGACACACACTAAAAAAATTTAAAAAATCTGAAAGAGGAAAATATAAGACACAGACAGGTTTACTCAGACTAAGGATCTGAGAGCACTTGTCTCATAAGATGGCAATTAGCATATGGCCCAAGTCGGTCATTTCTGGAAAGTAAGGCCCCTCTGAAAGGATCTAGCTGAAGGCCAGGGAGATATAATACGTCAGGTAAAAGCACTTGCCTTGCACGGCTGACCGGGATTCAATCTCTGGAACTACATAGTCCCCTGAGCACTGCCAGGAGTCATCCCTGAGCAGAGTCAGGAATAAACCCTGAGCACTGCAAGGTGTGGTTCAAGCACCAAAGAGAAAAAAAGAATCCTGCAGAGTATGGGGAGATAGTGCAGGGATGAAGGTGTTTGCCTGGCACACGGCTGAGCCCGGTTTCATGCCCCGCAATACATGTAGTCCGAGGGGCCTGAATGATAGCACAGTCTGGAGGGTGTTTGCCTTGCATGTGGCCAACCTGGGTTGGATCTCCGGCATCCCATAAGGTTCCCTGAGCACCGCCAGGAGTAATTCATGAGTACAGAGCCGGAAGTAACCCCTGAGCATCGCCGGGTGCAACCCCCTCCCCCTCAAAAAAAAAAAGCCATTGCTTGTGGTTCCTCTGATCACTCTGATGCATAAAGTCACCGCTGCTGGACGAGACAGGAAAGGGGGAGCCAAAGCGCAGCTGCAGGCGCTTGGAGGCATTTTCACTAGGGGTGGACGTGAATCCATGAGGCCATTTACACTAGAGGGTGGACGTGAATTCATGAGGGTATTTACACTAGGGGGTGGACGTGAATTCATGAGGGCATTTTCACTGGGGGTGGACATGAATCCATGAGGGCATTTTCACTGGGGGTGGACATGAATCCATGAGGGCATTTTCACTGGGGGTGGGCGTGAATTCGTGAGGGCATTTACACTAGGGGTGAATGTGAATCCATGACTGCAGAGTTCAGACACTCTGAGCCTGGCAGGAAACAGCTCCCAAACAGAAACAAACTGAGAATGTCTGATCTGAAGAATAGAATTTATTTGTTTCTGTTTTTTGTGGAGGGTATCTCAGCCAGGACTTACTCCGAGCTCTGTGCTCAGGGATCAATCAGCTGGAAAGAATGTCCGTGGTGTGGGGAATTGAGCTCGGGTCGGCTGCATGCAGGGCAAGTGCACTACCCACTGTACTGACTCTCCAGCTCAAGAGGACCCATTATATGTGAAACTACCTGCTTGCTGAACTCAACACATGATGTATTCTAGTCTGAGGTGAGACATAAATGCAGCCACCTGGGGCCACTTTAGCCAAGAGCCCCAGGCTGACAAATGAACACTCAGTCATCACCCCAGAGCCACTGTCCCCTCATCATCCAGGACACACCCTAACTAGGAAGCAACTTTGAAGCATAGATAATATGTTAATGGAAGCATTTGTGCCCGACCAGAAACTTTGCATTCATAGACAGATATTGGAAGTTTTTTTTTTTCTTTTTGGGTCACACCCTGCAATACTCAGGGGTTATTCCTGGCTCTGCACTCAGGAATTTCTCCCTGGCAGTACTGGGGAACCACGTGGGATGCTGGGGATTGAACCTGAATCAGCTGCGTGCAAGGCAAATGCCCTACCCACTGTGCTATCGCTCCGGCAGCACCCCAGATGGTCTCCTGAGCACTGCCAGGAGTGATCCTTGAGCACAGTCAGGAGTGAATCCTAAGCACTGCTGGGTGTGACCCTCCCCCAAAAAAATTGCAAACTCTCCTGCAGCCAGAAACAAAGCTCTTTTATTTTTTGCATCACACATGACCTAATATAATGGTTTGAGGCTCTTTATGTTCCTGTAGCAAGCCGATGCCCCTGGCTCTACTGGCATGAGACAGGCATATGGAGATATTACTGGTGCCCACTCTAGCAAATAGATGATCAACGGGAAGATCGTGATCGTGATCGTGACCCCTCAAAGATCAGGGGTTACTCCTGGCTCCGCACTCAGGAATTACTCCTGGCAGTGCTCAGGGAACTTATGGGATGCCAGTATTGAACCCAGGTTGGCCGCCAGGAACAAAGCCTTAACCTGCAGAGGACATTGTAAAGACTAACATGCTTAGGGCCCCAGGTTTGCTGTCCCTCACTAGTGTGGTCTCCTGAACACTGCTGGATATAGTCTAAGCCCCCCCCCACACACACACACACACAGAGCAAAGAAACAAAAGCACAAACATTCTAAACTTGCAAGTCATAAAAAACACAGGCCAACTGATTTGACCCTTAAGCTATAGTTTGCAAAGCCTTGCCAAAAAACAAAAGTAGTAAGGCAAGTAGACGAGGAAGTGAGAGATAAAAAAAAAATACTTCTGCCTATCTACTGCATGCTGGGGATTGTGCCTTGTGTGAGGAGGATAAGCTGGAAAGATAAACAGGCAAAGTCTCTGCCTTCAGGGAGCTTATGTTCTCAGCAGGAGAAAAAGGGAATTTCCCACACGCAGCCCCCCCCACCCCTTCAATCCCAAGCACCTCATAAGCCCCCATAAACCTGCCAAGAGTAATCCTGAGTGCAGAGTCAGGAGAAAACCCTGAGCACCGTATGTGCCCCACGCCCCCCCCCCCCCACCCCTCTAAAAAAGGAGAAATGCAGGTCAGGTATTTGGTATGAAATTAACAGAAACCGGAAATAGACCAGGAAGGGGCGGAACCATAGCAGGTGGGGCCGGCGCTTGTCTTGCTAACAGCACCTGACGACCAGCACCACCGGCGTGATTCCTGCGCTCAGAGCCAGGAGCTAGCCCGGCAGCATGGCAAGACCCAAACAAAACAAAACCAAAAAATGAAATAGACTAGGGGGTGCCCTTTTACATTTAACCCACTGACCATCCTGAGGAGATGGAAAAGTGACAGTTAAGTGATTAGCCTGGCTCTACAACCAGGAACTGGAGAAACCAGATCATGGGTGTTGCTCTCTGTCCTGGGCTCCATGGAGACGAGGTAGGTAACCGCCAGAGGACCCAGGTGCAAACCCCCACCTGGGCTGACCACCTCGCATTAAAGACCAGGGTAGGGGCCAGAGTAACAGCACGGCAGGGAGGACATTTGCCTTGCATTCAGCTGACCGGGGGTCCGATCCTCGGCATCCCATATGGTCTACCCTGAGCACCGCCAAGAGTAATTCCTGAGTGAGTGCAGAGCCAGGAGTAAGCCCTGAGCATGGCCGGGTGTGACCCCCAAAAGCTGAATGAATGAATGAATGAATGAATGAATGAATGAATGAATGATGAGTGAATGAATGAATGAATGAGTGAGTGAGTGAGTGAGTGAGTGAGTGAGTGAGTGAGTGAGTGAGTGAGTGAGTGAGTGAGTGAGTGAATAGGTAGATAGATGAATAAGTAAATAAAAATGAAAAATGAAGTCGAGAGCAGAGGAGACACCCAAAGGGTGAGTGCAAATGCCAGGTCCAAGTCCCAGAACCTCATGGCCCTTCCAAGCAACACCAGGAATGATTCCCCAGCACTCAATCCTGACTGCATTACCTCTGAAGTGCTTACAGCCGGGATTCACCAGTGTGGACGGAGCAGTGAAGGGCGAAAAAGGGCTCACTGCCCGGGTTCCCCTGCGTGGGGCCCAGTGGAGGGGGTCTGAGCCACACCCTTCAGCCCGATCTGAGGCTCGTTACCCGAGACCCCAAGAGGCCCTGATGACATGGCTCCCATTTATGATCGACCCAGAAAACTCTCGGAGTTCAAAGTCAATACAGTTCCGATTTCACAACAGCTTCTATTTATTTTGTATTCAGCCAAACTCCAGGATGACGCGTCTGAGCAGCTATTCAACAATTGAGATGATTCAAAGAATCCCTCCCCCAGCCCCCAAATATAAAAAAAAAAAAAAAACCAGGAGCAGGGGGAGGCAGCTCAAAGGTTAATATGCTCAGAGAGCGGCTCCAGGCAGGAGATCTTTTTTTCAGGAGTAGGGGAAGGGGTTAGGTCATACCCCAGGGTGCTCATGGGCCACTCTTGACTCTGCACTTAGTAATCGCTCCTGGTGGTGCAGGGGCCGTACCTAGTGCCAGGGATTGAGCCAGAGTGAAATGCATGCACAGTGTCTTACCTGATAAGCCTTAGCTCCGTGGTAGCTCTCAGATCCTAGAGATGTCTTCCTTTTTGCAGTACTAGAGGTGTAATCTTGGGCCTCACACAGGCAAGGTAAGCTCTGTACTGCTGAGTCACTCCGATCCATCTCCAGCAAGCCAATGGTTTGTTTACTCATTGTAGTGCCAAGGATTCAACCCAGGGTCTCCTACACACAGGCAAGTGCTCTACCAATGAGCCACGCTCCAAGCCCTAGTAGATGTTTGTGAACTACAAGCTAAACCTCTGATGCTTTTTATGTATGCCAGGCACCATTTTATTAATATCAGACTTCTGGACAAAATATGTAATTAGCCCTACTGTACAATGAATTCAATATTCCACGATCACCCCCTTTCCAAAAATGCATTTAAGATATTGATTTTTTTTTTTTTTTTTTTTTGCTTTTTGGGTCACACCGGCAATGCTCAGGGGTTTCTCCTGGCTCTGCACTCAGGAATTACTCCTGGCGGTGCTCGGGGGACCATATGGGATGCCAGGGATCGAACCCGGGCCGGCATGAGCAGGCCGCGTGCAAGGCAAACGCCCTACCCACTGGGCTATCGCTCTGGCCCCTAAGGTATTGATTTTTAACAGGTTATTGATCACTTGATCACTTGAATCCCGTTATTCATCGATTTGCTCGAGCGGGTGCCAGTAACATTTCCATTGGACCCTATCACGTGCCAATGTAGCCCAATGGCATCTGGTTGATTCAGGAATATGGAGAGCCTCAAACTGTTCCTTCAGAGTCTTGACAAGGAAGTCTGACCATCTTGTAGGTGGGCAGCCACGTGATCTTTTGACATCCCGTGGGATCCAGTCGGTAACGGCTCTAGTCCAGCGGTCATCTCCAAATCGCATTACATGTCCAGCCCATCTGATTTTTTGATGCCTTGGCAAATGAGACAGCATCCCTGATTCTGGAATAGCGATGGAGGTCAGAACTCCGGATTCCTTCTCTCACTTGAGTGAGGCGTGATATTCCAAGCATAGCTCTTTCAATTCCTCTCTGGGAGACCCGAATAGCATTCTCATCCTGCTTTCGTAGGGCCCAGGTCTCTGAGGCGTATGTTAATGCAGGGAGAATGGTGGAGTCAAAGAGATGTGCCCAGAGTCGGAGGTTCTTTGTCCTTTTAGCTATTTCTTCAATGCCTTTGAAGGCATTCCATGCCGCTCTTTTCCTCCCTGCGCAGCTCAGGTTTTAGGTCATTCATATTGACTTCTCGACCTAGGTACACATAACTGCTGCATTCAGAGATGTCTGTTCCATTGAGAGTGAATGGGGCCTCTGGAACTAGTTCATTTTTCATAAACATAGTTTTCTTTAGATTCAGCTGTAGATCTATCTTTCCACATTCTTGGTCGAAGTCAGCCAGCATTTGTGCCGCTTGGCTAATGTTTGGTGTTATTAGAACAATGTCATCAGCGAAGCAGAGGTGGTGTAGTTGCCGACCATCTATCTTCACTCCCATTCCTTCCCATTCTAATTGTCGCATGATGTTCTCGAGGGTGGCACTGAAGAGTTTTGGTGAAATGGTATCACCCTGCCCAACCCCTCTTTTGACATCAATGATCACTTCCTTGTAGAATGGTGAGATCCTGGTGGTGAATCCATAATACAGCTCACGAAGGATCTTGATGTATTAGGTTTGAATGCCCTGTTTGGCTAGGGCTTCGATGACCACTTCAGTCTCCACAGAATCAAAGACTTTCTTTAATTCAATGAACATGAGACAGAGCGGCATCTTGTACTCCCTACAAACCTCAATGAGCTTGGTTACTGTGTGGATATGGTCGATTGTGCTGAATCCTTTCCGAAGCCAGCTTGCTTGCATGGTTGTCCTTCATCTAATGTTCTGCCAATCCTGTTCAGGATGACTCGAGTGAACAGCTTGTAGATGACGGACAACAGGCAGATGGGGTGATAGTTGCCGATGTCGTGAATGTCACCCTTCTTGAACAGTAGAACTGTCCTGCTGGTTTTCCATTGGGAGGGCACCTTGCATTCGAACAGGTAGCGTGTGAGGAGCTGAGCTAGTGTATTGATGAGTACCGATGGCAGATTCTTCAGGTGTTTGGATCTGACTTTGTCTGGGCCTGGTGCTGTTCCCTTCTTTACCGACGAGGTGGCATGTCAGATTTCAGAAGGGAGAATGTTGGGAATGACATATCCATCCTGTGGAATTTGGTATGTGGGCAGGTGGACGTGGTTATCAAAGAGATCTGAGTAGAAGTCATGGATAATCTCCATTGCCTTTCTGGAAGATGTGATAGATCCATCAGGGCGTCGGAGGGCAGTCATCTTGGTCTTATAGTTGGTGAAGGACAGGCGGGCGGTGCGAATGCTTTTCCCAGCTTCTGCTGCATCTTCTAGTATTTCTGCTCTTCTGTCTTTGAGTGACATATTACAATCATGTCAAGGACCCAAAACTAAGATGAATAGTTCCCCCGCCCCGCCAGGCATGTTAACCCTATTGACAAAATATGTTGCTTAATAGACACATGCTCTCATTGAATCAAATATGAATTTACAACCGCAGGGGGTCACACCTGGTGGAGTTTAGGTCCTGTGTGCTCAAGAGTGACCCCTGGTGGGCTCAGGGGACCCTATGTGGTGTCAGAGATTTGAATTGGGGTAGGAAGCTCACAAGACAAGCACTTTAACCTCTGTACTATCTATACTATTACTCAAGTTCAGTGAACATTTGTAACTTGAAAATAAATATTTAGGCACCAGAGAGCATGTAAAGGTCAAAGTGTAAAGGTCAAAGTGTTGGGGCGGAGCGATAGCCCAGCGGGTAGGGCGTTTGCCTTGCACGCGGCCAGCCTGTTCTGGCCCGGGTTCGATCCCCGGCATCCCATATGGTCCCCCGAGCACCGCCAGGAGTAATTCCTGAGTGCAGAGCCAGGAGTAACCCCTGAGCGTCGCTGGGAGTGACCCAAAAAGCAAAAAAAAAAAAAAACAAAGTGTTTTCCTGGCATGTGGGTGCAGATATGACCCATGTCAGAGCCTTGGCACTTTATATGGTTCCCCCAGCATCACCAGAGGTGAGAAGTGTTAGCTATGGTCTCTCCCCAATAAATAGTTAGGGTCAGTGATATGCCTCACTGGGCTGCAGAGCCCATTCTGCAAACAGGAGCCCCAGGTTCCACCCCAGGCATCACATGGTCCTCTGAGCACCACTGGGAGCACCAACAGGTAAAGCCCCTAAGCAAGGGGCTGGAGCGATAGTCCAGCAGGGAGGGCATTTGCCTTGCACACGGCAGACCCGGGCTGGATCTCCAGCATCCCATAGCACCCCGAGCACCACCAGGAGTGATTCCTCAGTGCAAAGCCAAGAGTAACGAACCCCTGAGCATCGTCGGATGTGACACCAAACGAAAAAAAATATCCCCAAACAAAAACTCACAAAAGTATTCAAATAAAGATATATTAACTTTAAATCATTCTATTTATCTAGTAATTTAAGAGATGAGAGGTTGGGTCGCACTCAGGTGTTCTCAGGGCTGGCTTCTGACTCTGACTCAGGAATCACTCCTGGTAGGGCTTGGGGCACCAGATGTGGTACCTGGGATCGAACCCAGATGATCTGCAGACACGGCAAGGCTTTATCCATTGGATCACCTCTCTGGTCCTAGCTATCCGATGGTTTATGACAAAATTCAGATTTTTTTTAATATCCGTCAGATATTCACAGACCTGCGCATTCAGTGACCACAGAGAACTGGTAAAAGGACACAGTCCACCTCTTTCCGTCCACGTTGGGGCAGGGCATGCTTGCAGCCTTTCCCTTCATAGAGCACATGCTGCCGGCTTGCACCTGGCTTGCTCCTACAATTCGGGAAGCAAATGTGACCTAAACAGAGGGTTGAATGCCCTGAAGAAATCAGCCGAGCTTCCCATCTGTCTGGTCCAACTTGTCTGTCTGACCATCGACTCATGAACTAAGCAGATGGTCATTTCAAACCACTAATTGGAGGTAGGGAGGTGGGAAGGCCTTGCCAGCAAAATCAGCCTCATTAAAATAGGACAATAGCTTCACAAATCAAAATATTCCATTGAAACTGATCTTTTTTCTCGGACTCCTTGGAGTCCCGCCCACATGAAGTGTCATCTCACTCTCTCTCCCCAGAATGACACAGCTGAGTATCTACTAAGTGCTCAGAGAATAAACCATTGTTGTTTCTTACTGTGTTTACTGAGCATCTACTGGATCCTGGTACACAACAGCAAAATAATAGCCTCCACCTACAAGATTTGGAAAAATGGATTTTCCACCACAGTAACCGGCCCATTAAAATGAAACTGGTGTGGGGGAGGGTGGCAGAGGAAATACAGGAGATAAGGCACTTGCCTTGTGCAGCCAGCCCTGGTTCAAATCCCTGACACTGTGCGGTTCCCTGGGCACACATTAGGGGTTCATCCCTGAGTACAGAGACAGGAATTGTCCCTGAATACTGCTGGGCATGCCAACCCCCCCCCCAACCCCATACACATGAGAAAGAACATTCTCTCCCGCCCGTTATACAACCTGTGATTCTGTCTCTCCTCCCTCCCCTCCCTCCCCTCCTTTCCTCTCTTCCATGTTTCTAAATAAAACTAGTTTACTTGTATCGTTTGTATCACTTGTCCTCCCATTGTTCATCAATGTGCTGAACAGGTACCAGTAACATCTCAATACGTCCTGTAAGATTCATCTGATCATTTTGATGAAGAAGTTTGACCTGCTGGGAGTGGGGAGCTGGAGAGAGGGAAGAGAGGGAGGGCCTAGGGTCCCGACAGCTGGACCAGATAGTGCAAAGAACAGGAGTTAGCCAAGGGAGGCTGGGGGTCTCGGGGAAGGGAGCAAGGAAGGGGTGCCAAGACGAGACCTGCTCAAATTTTAGGAGTCCCCCAACATTGGCTGTAGTTGGTTTTGTTTATGTTTATGTTTTGGGGGAGACTCAAACTCGGTGGTGCTCAAGGATCACTCCTGGTAGTGCTCCAGGAACCACACGCTGTGTCCAGGATTTAAACCAGGATCTGCCCCATGCAAGGTTAAGTGCCTTAACCACGACTGTACTTCTTGCCCCTGGGATTGGAAACTGGGTGCAACAGAGGCAGGCAGGAGAAGAGCTGAAGTTGGGACCGGGGGTTGTCACCGCCCTGACCACAGCCACACAGACACGGAT
This sequence comes from Cryptotis parvus, assembly GCA_021461705.1. Taxonomy (NCBI): domain Eukaryota; kingdom Metazoa; phylum Chordata; class Mammalia; order Eulipotyphla; family Soricidae; genus Cryptotis; species Cryptotis parvus. The sequence goes on from JAJIBD010012120.1 coordinate 28,224, forward strand.
GTGACCGAGTCGGAGAATGGCCGAGAAACCCACCAGCATCATAGAGCCGGAGCTCTGCAACCTCCTTACTGGTAACAATGAAAGTGCATCATTCACACACAGAGCGCCCAGCTCCTCTCCCCAGAGCACACAAAAGACTCGCGTGCCCTGTGACTGGGGAAGGGGCGATGACACTCACCATCTTCATGGCCCCCACTTTTGGCTGTGCAACTTGAATCTTCCTCTGGGTAAGGTGGACTCGTGGCTGGTAGCAGCTTCCCACCCTCCCACTGACCCATTCCTGGACTCCCCTGCACCTGGAATACTTACTGCCCCCCAGAGACAGCCACTGCACCCTCAGGAGACCAGTTATCTGGGAAATTTCACCCACCAGCACAGCGAGAGCGAGCGAGAGAGCTCTCGCTCTCACTCTCATGCTCGCTCTCTCGCTTGTGTTCACTCTCTTGCTCATGCTCGCTTTCTTGCTCACTCTTGCTCTCACTCTCTGGCTCGCTCTCGCTCGCCTCTCTCTTGCTTTGCTTACTCTCGCCTCTCTCTCTCTCACTCTCTTGCTCGCTCTCTCGCTCTCTCTCGCTCACTCCACTCTCACTCTCTCTCACTCGCTCTTGCTCTCTCACTCTCACTCACTCTCTCACTCTCTCACTCTCTCTCTCTCTCTCTCACTCGCTCACTCAGTCTCTCACCACTCACTCACTCTCTCGCTTGTTCTCTTCTCTCTCAGTCTCTCACCCGCTCACTCGCTCTCTCGCTCATACTCTTGTTCTCTCGCTCTCTCACTCTTGCTTGCTCTCACTCTCGCTCTCTTGCTCTTGCTCGCTCTTGCACTCTTGCTCTCACTTGCTCGCTCATGCTCGCTCATGCTCTCTCTCTCTCTCTTTTTTTTTTTTTTTTGCTTTTTGGGTCACACCCGGCGACGCTCAGGGGTTACTCCTGGCTCTGCACTCAGGAATGACTCCTGGAGGTGCTCGGGGGACCATATGGGATGCCGGGGACCCGAACCCGGGCGGGCACAGGCCGGCCGCATGCAAGGCAAACCCCTACCCGCTGGGCTATCGCTCCAAACCCCTCGCGCCTCTCTCTTTGTGCTCTCTCATGCTATCTCTCTCTTTCTGCTCTCTCTCCTCTATGCTCTCCTCTATGCTCTCCTGCCAGCTCTCCCCCCCCTCTCCCCTCTCCCCCTTCCGTCCCCCACCCCTTCTCTTTCTCCCCCTCCCCCTCTCTCTCTCCCCCTTCTCTCCCCCCCACTCATGCAGTGGCTACCTGTTGGGACTCTAGGGCCGCTGCATCTGCTCTGGATTGCCTCCCGAAATCCTCCGTAGATAGGGGTAGTCTATGTGGCGTTATCCGACCTGCTGACTAGCTGGATAATTCTCCCACTATCCATCTCTGGGACTAGCTAGATCTTACCATATTACTGGCCACGTGGACACCTAAGTAATTAGACCAAGAGAAATGCTGTTTGCTTCCAAACAAACAAGCATGCTCCCGATAAAATATAAAACTACAAGAATGGAGACTTGTGAAGGCTTGGAGAAATTTTTAACTGCATTGTGTTGATCTTTGGTACGTGACTGCCATCTCAGAAACCCCCCTTCTCTACATTTCAAAGGCATTCCCGGCTCAAAACATTAGCACAGTAAAGGCCCTAGGTGAATGAGGGATTACCTGAGCATTGGACCCTCCCTGCTTTCCATAACAATGGGAGGAAGGTCTGAGTTGTGGGGTATAAACTAGCCGGTTCCCGCCTCGGGCTTCTTCCTGGTGGGATCTCCTTGTGGCGTTTTTCCCTGGAGTTTACGTGGTGGTCGCCATCTTGGCCTCACGTGGCTGGGGTTCTAGCCTGGAATCCTAAGCATCGGGTTTTCCTTTTGCTGATTTGTATGCCTGAACCTGTGATAAGTAAAGCCTTTTAAAACTGTATCGGATTCCTGAGTGTTCATCCATTCCTCGCCGGCTGAGGTAGAAGGAACTCGCTTCCCGGACTGCGGGGACCCCGGCGGAGCGCCCCAGCAGCCACCCAGCTTCCTTCATTATTTTATGAACTCAACCGAGGCCAGGCAAGAGCAGTGCATTCTCCTGGGAACAGGACTCAATTCTCAAGCCTTTCATGACCCCAAGGAGGGTTGAGAGGCCTGAGAGATAGTAACGGAGGGTAAAGGTACTTGCCTTGGGGCAGGAGAGATAGGACAGTGGGAAGGGTATTCGCCATGCCTGTGGCTGACCCAGCTTTGATCCCCGTATCCCATAGTCCCCTGAGTACCACCAGGAGTAATTCTTAAATAATGAAGGAAGGGAGTGAGTGAGTGAGGGGAGGGAGGGAGGGAGGGAGGGAGGGAGGGAGGGAGGGAGGGAGGGAGGAGGATGGAAGGAAAGACAGAAGGATGGACGGAAGGAAGGGAGGAAGGAAGGAAGGAAGGAAGGAAGGAAGGAAGGAAGGAAGGAAGGAAGGAAGGAAGGAAGGAAGGAAGGAAGGAAGGAAGGAAGGAAGGAAGGAAGGAAGGAAGGAAGGAAGGAAGGAAGGAAGGAAGGAAGGAAGGAAGGAAGGAAAGGAGAGAGAGAGAGAGAGAGAGGAGCTTGTCTGACATGTGTTGGACACAGGTTCAATCCCTGGCATCCCATATAGTCCCCTAAGCACTGCCAGGAGTAATTCCTGAGTGCAGAGCCAGGAGGAACCGCTGAGCACACCCAGATGTGGCCCCAACACAAAACTAAAAAAAGAGAAAGAAACGCCACTGAATTCTCATCAATCCTAGTTTGTGCCAGCCAAGTAGCAACCACCAGGCTTTCTCCAAAATCAGTGTCAGGGGACTCTAAAGCGAGAACTTCACAATTCTCACAAATGGTGGCACCGACCAGCCAGAGGGGAAGGTTTGCCAACGTGAGAAGGGAAAGGAAACCCCTGACTTACACGATGGAAAGATTCTATCACCAACCACTTGAGAGCAAAAGAGAAAGTGAAAGGAATCTGTTTCCCCAGCCTGGGAGCAGGTGGGAGGAAACCCTGCAAGGCAGGGCTGAGTGGGATTCAGCTGCCTGGGCTCAACCCGGTGACCCAGCCTGATTCTTTCCTCTTGGAGGAATCCTTCCTGCCAGATGGACTTCACTTAGGCCACACGGAAAAGAATTCTCTGGCCGTCTGGCCATGAGGAGGCTGCAAGGCAGATGCATGCCTGTGGTCCACACACTTCAAGGTCGAAGCGTGCCCATGGTCCACACACCTCATCAGGCAGACGCTGGACCAAGCTTCTCAGCGGAGCCTGTGGTTGCCAAAGGTGACTCTGCTGTCTGACAGCTCCATTTGCATGTCCGCGCGCCGCCTTCTCTGGGACTGAAAATATTTCCAAAGGTGCTCAAATGTAGCCGGCTGCTAAAGAAGGAACAAAGTTGGACTGACATGCCCACAGCCCACGGCCCAGAGTTTATCAGCCACCCTCCACTCCTGCCTGCGAGGAAGCTTCAAAATCTCATCTCCTTTTTTTAAAAAGCTGTATTAGGGAAACCAGGTTTGTTTTCTCCCTTTTCAAAGTACACTATCTGGGGAGGGGAGGGGGCTGGAGCGATAGCACAGTGGGGGAGGGCAGTTCCCTTGCATGTGGCTGACCCAGGTTTGATCCCTGGCAGCCCATATGGTCCCCTGAGCACCACGAGGAGTGACTCCTGACTGTAGGGCCAGGAGTAACCCTTGAGCATTGCCAGGTGTGACCAAAGGCAAATAAAAGAAAAAAGAAAGAAAGTACACTATCTGGGAAGCAATATCCCGCCAGGCAAATGAGGAGCAAACATTGGCTGGCAGAATTCGGAGAGGAGATAGAGATGTAAATAGCACAGGTCATTTTTTTAAGGCAAGTGCCTTAACCCTTGCACTATCTCTCTGGCCCAATAAATTACTTTTTAATCATATTATGAGATTAGATTTCCAGGGAGTGGGGGCAGGATATACCTAGTAAATGTTGAAGGTCACTCCACCAGGGTCAGCAACATACAAGGCAGGTAAATACCTAAACTGTGCCCCGAACTTCCTTCCCGAACTATCCCCTCCAACAATATAAACATCATCTAGACAGGAGCCGAGGCCCTGAGGGCTCAGTGCAGCAAACGTTTCTACCGGTTTGGGCGCTTTGTGCTGGGCCCCGTGGTGAGAGTAAACACCTCGAGCTGGGGTGACTGGGCAGATAAAACAGGGGTGAAGGTGATTTCCTTGCATGCAGCCCAACCAGGTTGGATCCCAGCACGGGGTAATGGTCCCCAGGAGTGATCCCTGAGTGCAGAACCAGCAATAAGCCCTGAGTACCTCCAGCTGTGGTTCAAAATCCAAACAAGGGGCTGGAGTGATAGCACAGCAGGGAGAGTATTTGCACAGAAGGAGGGTGTTTGCCTTGCAAGCAGCCTACCCAGGTTCCATCCCCAGCATCCTATAGGTTCCCCGAGCCAGGAGTAATTCCTGAGTGCAAAGCCAGGAGGAACCCCTGAGCATTGCTGGGTGTGACCCAAATAAAAAAAAAAAAAAATCCGGAGCGATAGTCCAACGGGTAGGGCGTTTGCCTTGCACGCAGCCGGCCTGTGCCGCCGGGTTCGATCCCGGCATCCCATATGGTCCCCCGAGCACCTCCAGGAGTAATTCCTGAGTGCAGAGCCAGGAGAAATCCCTGAGCATTGCCGGGTGTGACCCAAAAGCAAAAAAAAAAAAAAAAAAAAAAAAATCCAAACAAACGAACCCTCCAGGTGCTCTTAACCTTTTTTGTGCCCCAGCCTCTAAAGACAATCTCATTAAGCTCAGCATAAAGTAAATTCCATGATTATTTGCAAACAACAAAATTCTGAAATAGTTATCAAACTATTAAGACATGCAATTGATGTTATAACCCACTTCCAATTCAATATGTTAAATAATAAAACCTGTCCACATGGGGCTGAACGATAGTACAGGAGGGAGGGCATTTGCCTTGACATGGCCAACCCAGGTTCAAACCCCAGTGGGGCGGGAGCAATAGTCCAGCGGGTAGGGCGTTTGTCTTGCATGAGGCAGGCCCATGCCGGCCCAGGTTCGATCCCGGCATCCCATATGGTCCCCGAGCACCGCCAGGAGTAATTCCTGAGTGCAGAGCCAGGAGAAACCCCTGAGCATTGCCGGGTGTGACCCCACTTGAACTTGATCACTTGAATCCCGTTATTCATCGATTTGCTCGAGCGGGCGCCAGTAACATTTCCATTGGACCCTATCACGTGCCAATGTAGCCCAATGGCATCTGGTTGATTCAGGAATATGAAGAGCCTCAAACAGGTACACCCGGCAGAGCAGAAACCAGCTTTCCCGATCCCTCTGAGAGAGCCCTACAAAGTAATGAGAATATAGTGCCCGCATGGCAGAGCCTGGCAAGCTGTCCGATGTGTGTTCAATATACCAAATCCAGTAACAGAAATGTTTATTTTCCTGTGACCCCAAAAAAAGCAAAATAAATAAATAAATGAATGAATGAATGAATAACTAAATAAATAAATAAATAGATAGATAGATAAATAAATAAATAAAAAAGAAAACTGCTGCCAGGTGCAACACTTCCCACTATTTCAGAGCACTACAACTAGATGTTTCTAGAACACGACCACAGCAGTGCTGGGTTTGGAAATACAGTGTCAGCAGAGGCTCAGAAACACACAGGCGGGCTGGAGTGATAGTCCAGCAGGTAGGGCGTTTGCCTTGCATGCAGATGACCAGGGTTCGATTCCCAGCATCCCATATGGTCCCCTGAGCACCGCCAGGAGTAATTCCTGAGTGCAGAACCATGAGTAACCCCTGAACATCGCTGGGTGTGACCCAAAAAAAAGCAAAAAAAAAATGCACAGGCTTCTGCCACCATATCTCTCTTTGGGGTGCGTGGATGCCCCCAGCTATGCTTAAGGCCCCGCAACACAGCCTGGTTAAGACCCACGCAACACGGCATGGTTAAAGCCCACCTGACACCGGTTCAGGTCTACGCAAACACAGCCTGGTTAAGGCCCTGCGACACGGCCTGGTTACTTGGACCAGAGAACCCAGGCGTCTGTGGTGATACGTTGCTGCTTGTCTGACCGTCAATGCTGAGGATACACAAGTGTCGGGGATCCATCTTGGACCTGGAACAATCTTCCCGTGACCCACCTCCCCCCTGCGCTCACCATGCACACCCCAAGGAAATACCCAGACTGTGGCTAAAGGTTAGTACAAATGTCATCTTTGCTCAGCACCCCTGAATTCCATCTACGGGCCTGGGGTAAGAACTTCCCGGGGGTTCCCTGCTTCTTCCTCTGCTCTCAGTGCTCCCTGGCACATGGGGCCGAGGGATGGGGAGTGAGGTTAAAGGAAGCGACGTCCAGCTACAAAGCCATCAGGAACAGTGATGTGGTAATGAGTTTAAGTATAAGTGCAAAAATAAAGATAAAAGAATTTATCCTAATAGCTCCCATTATGACTCCAACGGCCACTTAAACCCCAGTACGTCCTGGAAAATTGGTCACCGCCGAGGAATGTCAAAGGCTTTTACCGGAACCTCGTCATTTCCACCTTAGAACTAACTCCTCAATTCTGCAAGCCTCAGCACACAGCATGATTGGGAGGGGGGAGAGTGGGGGTCCCCTCCCCTGCCCAGTGAGACTGAGTGACCGGCCAGTGCCTCTAGCCACAGAGGACAGCATGAGAGGCTGCCCTGCGCCCAGTGTGCCTCAGGCCAGAGACAGACTCAACACCAGGCCCTGGCTGCCCGCCCCCTCTTAGCAGGTTACTCCAGACTTCTTGCTTGCTTGCTTCCCTTCAGGTGGCCAGAAGTGTTTCATAAGGGTGTGCAAAGAACACAGGAGGTTCTCGTGAACTGAAGTCAGTGTGGAGGGCCCAGGCAGCCGCAACAAGCTTGGCCCCCAGAGCCTGGGTCTGCAGCGCCACTGATTCAAAGGTGGCTGAGGGTGCCCAGGCCAGCTCCCTGCCGGCCTTCGCCACAGAGAATCCAGCCAGTTCTCAGTCTCCCACTTTCTGACCCACTTCCTCTAGCATTTGAGGCAGGCGGGTTTCTTAACTTCCAGCATGATTCACACAAGTATTAACCAGCAACTCTTTTCACTCATGTCCAGGAAATTGAGAAGCCGCGGTCAGCTGTAATTCGTCCACTGCCTGTGGAGCCAGCACGTGGATCCAGCCAGGGCCCGACACAGCTGCATATTTTGGAAAGCACTGTAGAGATAAGGCTTGGGGAAGCTGCATGTCTGAAGATAGAGCCCCACTCTCCGGAAAGGTCAGCCTCTACCCTGGAGCCTGGCAGCAGGGGGCGGCAGCTGGAGTTTCTTGCATTCGCCTTGGGCCCCTCTTCGCTCCTCACTTCTCAGCCCTTTCCGGCAGCTGATCACATCTCTAGAACGCTAACAAGAACCTTTACACCACTTCTCCCTGAAGTTACCAAACTACTGTCCCCTTATCTGTGTTCTAACTCTGAAGAGCTGAGTGTAGTCTGTCTTCACTTCCTGCCTTCAAGGTCTCCCCACCTCTCTGAATAGTTCAGCCGTGTTCGAGGCTACTCTAGGAGGCAGTTTCCTCAACTGTCAGTCCTGGCAAGGGTCTCAGAGCTGACTGCAGCTCCAGGGATGGCTGGAGCTGGCACAACACCAGGCACCAGTGGACAATGACTCCTTCAGAAAACTGTCCCCTGGTTCTCAGCTGGCCTTACGTTCTCATGCATTGGGCATTTACCATGCATGCCACCGACTGGGGTTCCACCCCAGGCATCCCATAGACTCCCCGAGCACCGCCAGGAGTAATTCCTGAAAGCAGAGCCAGGAAGAACCTCTGAGCATCACTGAGTGTAACCCAAAAAGAAAAATAAATAAATTAATTTTCCTTTTCCTTTTTTTTTTTTTTTTTTTTGGTTTTGGGCCACACCCAGCAGTGCTCAGGGCTTACTCCTGACTCTGTGCTCAGAGTTCACACCTGGGGGGCTTGGGAGATTGTGTGTGGTCCCAGGACAATACCGGTTCAGCTGGGCACAGGGCAAAAGCCTTACCCACTGTGCGCTCAGGACCCTGAAGCTTCCTGTCAAGTCTTCACTGTGCTCTGTAGGAGCTCCAGTCCACACCCGCTCCTGAGTCCCATATAATACAAATGGCACATTCCTATTCCATTTCTCATTAGACCAGGTAAGTCCGATTGAACCCAGTCAACTGTGTGAAGAACGAAGCCATTGGTGCTTCGGGCGGACAGTGTCTACTTAGCTCTGAAGTATTTCACATCATTCTCCTTTCCCTTTTGTCTCCAGTGACCCCACAGGCTTGCTAACAGCATTTTTAAAGTCATATAAACATATATAGAACCCTAGATCACAGGGTCCATCCATCTGCAGTGCACCATTAAATTAGGTTTCACACATTTGCTGAGTTGTACAACTATCACCAGCAGCACCAAATTCCGATATTTTCATCACCCCTAAAGGACAACCATGTTCCCATTAGTGGTTTCCTCCCCCGCCCCTCCCCCACCCTTATCACAGTCCAGGCCACATCTAACCTACTTTCTATCTCTAGCTACGCCTGTTCCGGGCAAGTCATCCAATTGGATCAGTGTTGAGATCTTTGGGGTCTGGCTTGTCTCCACTTAACAGCATGTTTTCAAGGTTCGCTGCAGCAAGAAGCAGTAAGATCCTTTTTTGCTGCCCAATAATATACTCCAGAGTGGGGCTGGGCCCCCACCTTTCCTTTATCCCTTTTATCAGCTGGTGGGCAGGTGGGCTCTTTCTGCTCGCTGGCTGAATAATGCTGCTTCAAACATTTGTGTCCCCCATTCCGGGGCACCACATTTTTTTTACTTTTTTGGGGTCACACCTGGTGATGCTCAGCGGTTACTCCTGGCTCTGTACTGAGGAATCACTCTTGGCAGTGCTCAGGGACTATATGCGATGCTGGGGATGGAACCCATTGCAAGGGTCAGCTGCATGCAAGGCAAACGCCCTCCCCACTGTCCTGCGCCACAGATTTTAAACCACATTTATTTGTGCACATAAACCCTCTTGTCGGGGCCGGAGCGATAGTCCAGTGGGTAGGGCGTTTGCCCTTTGCACGCGGCCGGCCCATGGCGGCCCTGGTTCAATCCCGGCATCCCATATGGTCCCCTGAGCACCGCCAGGGGTAATTCCTGAGCGAAGAGCCAGGAGTAACCCCTGAGCATCGCCAGGTGTGACCCAAAAAAAAAAAATTAATAAACTCTCTTGTCGATGATAACTATTTTCTTGTATCTTGTCCACAAACTAAGTACATAGAAACTAGAGTGAGAAAGTCTCCATGGGGGCCTGAGGAACAGCACAGCAGGGTGGGCGTTTTTGCCTTGCAAGCTGCTGACCTGGAGTACGATCTCTGGCATCCAATATAGTCCCCCAAGCACTACCAGGAGTAATCACTGAGCATCACCGGGTGTGACCCAAAAAGAAAAAAAAGTCTCCATGGCTCACAAGGTCTGAAAAGGGCTCTCTGGGCCGAAGTGATGAGAAGATGTCTCCTCACTAACGCACTAGTCATCAAAGCATTCGAAAGCTTCCCACAAATGTAGATAATTTTCATTGGAAACTCATTCTTCAATGAAATGAACTGGATTAGCTTCTGAAAACTAGCTCCTTGGGGCTGTGACTGCATTATTAGCGCAATGAAACAATTCAGTATTGCAGTAGCTCTTTTCAGAGATGCCTTTCCTGAACTTTTTCATCTTTTTTTTTTTTGCCTCTTTGGGTCACACCTAGCAGTGCTCAGGTGTTACTTCTGGTTCTGCACCCAAGATTTACTCCTGGTGTGCTGGGGCACCATATGGGATGCCGGTAATTGAACCTGGGTCAGCTGCTTGCAAGGCAAATGCCCTCCCTGCTAGACCATCGCTCTGGGCACCTCCTTGAGTCTTTCTAAGTGAAATTTGGACCAGTGTCAGGGTTAAGTCACTTGCCTTGCACGAAGACCCAGTTCAATCCTTGGCATTGTATACAGTCCCTGAGCACCAGAGTGATCCCTGAGCACCACCAAGTGTTGTCCAAACCCTTCTCTAAAATTTAACAGAAGAATGGAAAGAGTTTACTTACAGTACAGCCCCTCAAATCTCTGAAATTGATGCAAGTCACTGTGTAACACTGCCTCAGAAATTGCGTGTAAGTCCTTCTTCAGACATCACTTCACTTGTATCACTTGTCTTCCCATTGTTCATCGATTTGCTCAAGCGGGAACCAGTAACATCTCCATACTTCCTGTGGCATGCTAGTGTAGCCCAATGGTATCTGCTTACACCAGGAACACGAAGAGTCTCAAACCATTGGTTCAGGTCATGGGAATGAGGTCTATAACTGTTACTGGTTTTTGGCATATCAAATACAACATGGGTAGCTTGCCAGGCTTCAGACATACTGAAAGCAAAAGCTGAAAGTCTTGACTTCCTGACCTGTGAAAGTAAGGGTCCAGTTTCTAGTGTCACTTTCTTCCACCTGCATTTAGATTTAGAAATGCCCCTTTGTTCAGAACTCAGCAGGTAGGGCCAGAGTGTTAGAGCAGCCGGCAGGGAGCTTGCCTTGTATCAGCCAACCAGCACCTCATATGGTCTCCAGAGCCCGCATCAGGAGTGATCCCTGACCGCAGGTCCAAGTGTAAGTCCTGAGTACTGCCAGGTGCGCACGCACACACACACACACACACACACACACACACACACA
>JAJIBD010012121.1:0-26225 GCA_021461705.1 Cryptotis parvus
GAGTGATTCCTGAAAACAGAGCCAGGAGTAACTCCTGAGCATAAGCAGGTGTGATGCCAAACCAAAAACAAACAAAAAAGAGAAGTCCTTTCAACATTACAATTCATATAGGCTAACTGCCTGACTACCACATTAAATGGGTTAATTCACTTTTCAGCATTCGTTGGGGCTGATTGGGGTCCCCAACATATTGCCGTTTGTCATGTTCCTTGGTCATATTTGAGACCAGCAACCATCCCTCTGGTCAATAAACAAAGAACCATGAGCACCATTTAGAAAATCCAAAGCTTTTCCTCTTCCAACTCCACTCCACACCAACCACCACTGCTGGATATCAATCTTATGCAGAGGCTGGGGGCAGGGCGTAGCCAAAGGTAGAACAATGAGGTAGAAACCAGCTTCCTCTTACCTTGCAGAATCCCTCAGAGGGCCACACCTCTGCTTCCCAGGGTTATTGAGGCACTTTTCTCTCTGCTAGGCTAGTAAACAATCATTTCAATAATATTTCTAGTTATTTTATAAAAACACAGTAAGAGAGATAGGCATAAACCCACTCCTGGGATTAAAACCACAGTGTGATCTTTCCTAGGAGATGACGTCATATGATCTTTCCTGGGGAGATGACATCATATAATCTTTCCTGAGGGAGATGACATCATATGATCTTTCCTGGGGAGATGACGTCATATGATCTTTCCTGAGGAGATGATGTCATATGTTCCAGACTCCAGACACTCCGCTACAAGGCAATTCACAGGTTATCTTAGATCAAAACAGAGCTATTACGATTTTGCTCTAAACTTTGGGCCAGAGCAGGCCTTACTCTAAGTCGTCCCATTTCAAAGTGAGGGTGAACTCTTTCTGGTACCATCCAGTCCCTCTTAGGGAACCTCTATTGCAGTAGGAGAAATTAGATTCAATCTAAATGGTTCTGAGGCTGGGCCGGAGCGATAGCCCAGCGGGTAGGGTGTTTGCCTTGCACGCGGCTGGCCGGGCTGGCCCGGGTTCGATCCCCGGCATCCCATATGGTCCCCCGAGCACCGCCAGGAGTAATTTCTGAGTGCAGAGCCAGGAGTAACCCCCTGAGCATCGCCAGGTGTGACCTAAAAAGCAAAAAAAAAAAAAAAAAGGTACTGAGGCTTATATTTGGAAAATATAATGGAAACCCAGGAGCAAACAATTAGCTCACAACTGCACTGCCCAACTATCTTTTTATGCTTATACAGAAGATCCCTCACATAAACATATGCAAAAAACTTGGAGGAGAGTTGCTACCTCAGCAATACAAAAATCGGGACTAGCAAGTAAGCAAGTAATCCAACAAACCTTAGTGTTTAAAAACATTTTTACAGAGCTCGGGGCAGCAGCACCAGCTAAGATTATACCTGTTTCCCTTGTAGAGAGAGTTCAAGACAGGGCTTAAGGTGTTGCCTTGCACGTGGCTGACCCCGGTTCAATTCCCAGCACTGCATGTGGTTAGAGATCACTGCCCCAGACTCCAGCCCACCCCCAAATAAAAAGACCCACATTATCTGTTACTTATCATAACATCAGGGGGATTTGCCAAGGCATCGAAAATCAGATGGGCTGGACATGTAATGCGATTTAGAGACAACCGCTGGACTAGAGCCATTACCGACTGGATCCCATGGGATGTCAAAAGATCACGTGGCCACCCACCTACAAGATGTTCAGACTTCCTTGTCAAGACCCTGAAGGAACGGTTTGAGGCTCTTCATATTCCTGAATCAACCAGATGCCATTGGGCTACATTGGCACGTGATAGGGTCCAATGGAAATGTTACTGGCACCCGCCGAGCAAATCGATGAATAACTGGGATTCAAGTGATCAAGTGATCTGTTACTTAACTGACCAACACTCAAGTTTCTTGACCCTCACCCAGTAACTCACATCACAATTATGGGGAATATTCAGAGATTTGTAAGAAAGCCAAAGAGGTGGGCGGTTGTCATCTCGAAACATCTGCTTGGTTCTCCAGGGGAATCTGTACGGCCTGGGCTAGATCACATCAGGAGCTGGACACAGAAAACTCACAATTTTTAAAAAGCAGGTGAGGAAGGAAGTGGTCTGAGAAGACCCCCGGTCGGCATTCTGCACGCCAAACAAATGGCTCATCTCCCCTTCATCCCTTCATGCCACAGAAAAGGGAAGAGCCGGCAGGACACACAGAGTGGGTGGACGCCAGCTATGGAAGGTGGAGGAAGGTTCTAGAGAATGCTGGCAGGGTGCAGTGGCAAGAGTGTGCCCGCCTCTCTGTGCTGAAGGAGTAGAGACACCACCCTTGTGCTCGAAGCTTCTCCCTCACATACCTCTAGCAGCCTCTACTTCACACGTGCAAGACTTTGATAACAGAATCTATACAAGAGCCACTTAGTAGTTCTCAGAGACTGGAATGTCTGAGAACAAATTCTTTGCACTTGTTGAACAGAGAGTGCCCGCAGGAAGTATGAGGGAAGAGTCGGCCTGTGACCGGCCGGGGCGGTGTGGGATGGGAGTCCCTCCTTCCCCCTCTAACTATGGCCCTCTTCCCCTTGACTTTCATTCTTTTTCTGTGTAATCTGCACACTTTGTTTGCAAATACCAGTTTCATATTGACCCTGTTGCAAAATGAGAAAATGTGAAAATAAGTTTTGTAAAAAAGGTCATTGGATTTCATCCGAAGGCTGACAGTCCCCTGAGGATGGCCATTAGGCTTGGTCATTGCCCAGAGTATAGCTCGTGGTGCAGATTCCATAGACGCACCCCGTTCATCTGCAGATTTTCACTTCCTCTGGCAAAACTGAAACTCGGCCCCCACTTAATAGTAAATCCCACCACCTGCCCCCTTCCTAGGCCACCACCACTCAACTCAAGACGGTGGGATTCTGCAGTAGGTGTTTCTGGCTGGCGTGTCTCACTGAGCATGATGTCCTCAGAGCCAGGAGCAACCCCTGAGCATCACCAGGTAGGACCCCAAAAAGCAAAACTAACTAACTAAATAGACCCTGCTTTGAAATCTTTTGTACCCCCGAAGAGGAACCGCTTGACGATGGGCTGCTACCATGTGTTTTGGGAACCTCCCTACAGGATGGGTGAAGTCCCACCATCCTTTGCCTCCTGCCAACAGCGGTCTCCTTGACCATTTAATTTGTGCTGTTTTCTGGTCTGTTGTGTTTTGGCCCTCGCAATCCTGAGGGCACGGGGGTATCTTGTTACAGTGATGGCTTCCTTTTCTCTCTTGTCTGGGAATTTTGCTTGGCTTTCACAGTCTTGGTAAAACAAGAAAGAAGTTGGCACTCGTTCCTTCTCCAGTGTTTGATAAACCATGGCCCCCTAAATCTACACCCTGAGAACCTTGGGTATGTTCCCTGCCTCTCCTGCTCCTCAGCCCTCTGGCCTCAGCTGGCTGTGGGTTGGCCTGGTCTTTATCTTCCCTCTACCTTCCACTGTCAGGAATCGCCGCCGGGGTCCCCAACAGTGTCAGGACAGAGGTTGTATTCTACCTCCGAGGATGCCAGGAGAACAGATGAAAACTCACGAGTCCGGTGCAGTTCCCAAAATGGCTTTTAATAGTACAAAAGCTCTTCCACAGCACTCCAATATAATGAACAAATTTTAGCTCTGGTCCAAATTTAGACCATACAAAAGAGCCTAAGTCTCCCACCAAAGAGAGAGGATCTCACCCGAGCTGAGTCCTACCCAGAAGAAGGAGCAAAAGGCCAAAGAGCAAAAAGCCAAAAGCAAAAGGCCGAGGAGCCAAAAGGTGAAAAGTGAAGGGGCCTCAAGTCAGCCCCTTTATATACACCAAAGTAATCCGATTTGTGACAGGGATGGTCATGTCAACAAAGAACTCTAAACAGAGTGTAGTGCCACACCCTATTGCAGGTATAAACAAAGGTTATGCCAAGGTCTAATCCTTTCTACCAAGATTATCTCTTATGTAAAACACTGGAGAGAGGGGCTGGTATAAAGTAATACATCTTAACTTCATGAGCTTCATGTAATCTAGATGGTACCCACAAGGTCCTTCTTATTATTATCTGCTCCAGGGTGATTCTGAGTATCTTGTTCTCGAGTACTGAAAGGGTCACACCTCGTCTGCTTAAAGCAAACTAGTATGATCCTTCCTGTAGTCTTCCTATAGTCTCAGCTTAGCCAGGGTGGTAGTCTCCTGGTAAATTCTAATTGTCCTACGTTGGGTGCAGTGGGTATAAAGAGAAGCTGTGCCCAATCTAGAAAACATAGAAGTCTTAGTAGATGTATAAGTCAGAAGTTATTCAATCAAGGTGACTTCTGTAACTGCCACACCCTCTAGCAGTGTTTACATAGAAGAGAGGTATCATTAGAATGAACCTTGGCTTAAATAGACTAAGCTGGGAGTGGGCAAAACAACAAAACTCCCAGAATAGCTAAACATGTCCTCCAACATCCCACCAGTAACAAAGTGAGAGATTTAGGAGGGTCAGAGCGGATGTCCGAGTCCTGACACGTCAAGTGACAGCACAGAGGTGGGGGAACCCCAGAATCTTGCTCTGTGGGAACCTGCTCTGCATTTTTCTCACGGTGCCCCCGACTGCCTGAGCAGTAACTGCCACAAAGTCTAGCGCTACGCTGCCATGGTGCGGGGCCATTAGACAGCTCCTTCCCTCAGAGAACTCACGGTCTAGCCGGGAACCGTGTGGAGGTAAGTGTCCAGCGCTGTCCAGGGAACCGGTGTGGAGGTAAGTGTCCAGCGCTGTCCAGGGAACCGGTGTGGAGGTAAGTGTCCAGCGCTATCCAGGGAACCGGGTGGAGGTAAGTGTCCAGCTCTGTGGCAGGAACTTGCTTAGAGGGCCGAGAAAGGGTGGGGCGTTACCTGACCCAGACTTGATAGGAAACAGGGGGAGCCTAATGAATCTTGGGGTTGCTTCCTAGATGGAAGCGGGGTGGGGTGAGGGGCGGTTTCCTCTCAGGACAAACATCTGGGAAACTGCCCCGTCCAGCAGAGCTAGAGGGGCTACCCCGGGAAAGCAGGCGGAGCCATTAGCCACCAGTACAGATCAGGGGCTCAGGGAGGTGTGAAGGGGAGGGCGTGGCCACGCATTGGATTTGGAGAATAAGGGAAGGAGCGCCAGTTGATCCAGAAGGTTCTGTCTGAGTGACTGGAGGGCTTGTGTCTGACCCACAGCAGGCAGGAGGCACAGATTTCAAGGGGACATTGAGTTGAGCTCAGGACACATGCCAACGTGGCCTTTCTGTGGCACCTCAGGTGGTGAGACAGAGGGGGCTGGAGGTGGAGCCTGGCTAAGATGGAGGCGACACAGCCGGTGCTGCGAGCCCAGGACCACCAACTCTCACCCTTTCCCTCTGTCCGTGGTGGAGAGCCCGGAATTGGCCGGGCTCCAAGGTGGGGGTCGGGGAACTCCTCTGGGGTTAAGGTGGGGATTCTTTACTATCTATCACTATCACGATCTTCCTGTTCATCATCTATTTGCTCGAGCGGGCACCAGTAACATCTCCATATGTCCTGTCTCATGCTAGTAGAACCCAAAGGCATCCGCTTGCTCCAGGAACATAAAGAGCCTGAAACCATTATATAAGGTCATGGGAATGACCTACTATAAATATTACTGGTATTTGGCATATCAAATACAACACGAGCAGCTTGCCAGGCTTGCCGTGCAGGTGGCATACTGTTGTAGTCACCTCTAAATAAAGCATTTATTGATGCTTCATCATTTATTCAACAATAAATGGATTCTTTACAGGGTGATAAAAATACTGTGAAATCAGCATAGACTGATAGGGCAGAACTTTCTGAAGAGTCTGAGCAAAAGGAATAAACAGCCGTGCTGAGTAATAGTACAGCGGTTAAGACGCTCCCTCGCACACAGTGCAGGGCTCGATTCCAGCACCTGATATGGTCCCCTGAGCCCCACCAAGAGGAATCTCTGAGCACAGAGCCAGGAGTAAGCCCTGAGCACTGCTGGGTGTGACCAAAAAAAAATAAAATAAAATAAAATGCCAACTGCCCAAAAATAAATAAAGAATAAGTAATGCATTTTTAGAAGGTGAATCGTAGAGTTTGTGAATTGCTTTTTTAATTTTTTTCTGCTTCTTGGGTCATGCCCAGCAACACTCAGGGGTTACTCCTGGCTTTGTACTCAGGAATTGTTCCCGGAGGTGCTCCATATGGGATGCCGGGGATCGAACCCAGGTTGGCCACGTGCAAAGCAAACGCCCAAACCTACTGTACTTTCGCTCTGGTCCCTCTGAATTGCTTTTTAATTCCAAATACTGTGAGAAAAAGTCTCCTAGCTTCTGAGTTCTGTTATTTCCAACTAGAGCTTTCTTCCCTTTTCTGGGGAGGGGGACAGTGGTGGTGGTGTTTGGGCCAAACCTGGTGATGCTCAGGGGTTCCTCCTGGCTCTACACACACTCGAGAATTACTGCTGGAGGTGCTGGGGTACCCTACGGGATGCCGGGATCGTGCCGGGTCGGCTGCCTGTGAGGCAAACACCCTCCCCCCCTTCTGTCCTTTCTCCTTTCAAAGCCCCACATTCTCAGCCCCCTTCCGGACGAGGGGCTTGTCCTGCGTTTCTCAGCTACCCCCCCAACCACTACTTTCTGCTTCCTGTTTCTTTTCCCACGCTCTTCTCTGGGTTAGAGGTTGCACGTGTCTCAGCAAACAAAGTTCCAATTCCTGAGGCCGAGAGCTTCTGCCCTTGCAACTCCTCCTTCGCACCTAGGGAGCTGCCCCCTCACTCTTCGTGGAATGGACCCACCAGGGACCGCTTCACTCCCAGGGGAGCAAGGCAGGAAAGACCATCAGCCAAAATGAGCAGAAATCAGCCTCCAGCTAAGCGCCCTGTCACCACTGAAGGAATTAGAGACCCTTTGAAGTCAGGGGGTTGCTCAAATTCCTTCTCAAAATAGCTGACATTTGGAAAGGTCTGGCGTCCCAATCACAGGACAATTCAGGACACAACGCTGGGGCCACCGCTGTCGTCTCACCGACGATGTCACTCACAACGTTAATGAGCTGCAGTACGGGTCAGGGACTCCACACGTCAGTCACGCTTGGAGCTGTTAGTGTGGCCGGTCAGGGAGGGGTGTGAGACGGACGCCTGGGTGGCCAACAGGCTTCCTCTTCCTCCTTACCTCTGCGTCATGCGGAGGGAATCATGCGGACTTTCCCTCCGTACAGGCCCGCCTCCTCACTTTTCTATATACTGCTGCCAGAGGCCAGCAGGAGATAGACTTCTTCCTGTGGCCAGCAGGGGAGGCTTCCTGCCTTTCCTGAGGGGGCAGGCACTGTGCTTCATTGAAGTATCACATTTCGCAAAAGCATTAATACCCAGTTATTACTCGATGGATCCTGTTTCATAATAGTATTAATACTCAGTGGTGCTCAGGCGCTCCTTCCGCCCCGTGGTTGGTGGTGGCTCCTAGCAGTGCTCAGGGCTCCGAGCGGTAGTGAAGAAGGTGCCCAGGGTTCCATCATATGCCACCTGCTCTCCAGCCCTTGCAGCCATTCCCCAGGGCTAGGTACTAAGTCTCTCCTGGGTTTCCCTCCTTCAGTCTCACCACCCTCCTTTGCTGATCTATGCCAAATCACAAATATACCTGCAGCGGTATCTGTTTATGAAACATGCTTCTATACTCAGATGCAGCCATGCACAGATTCGTCTGCATACGTGTTTCAGCAGGAAAACTGAGGCCTGTCATGCACAGAGGACTGAAGGAAGGAATAAGGCCAAGGGCGGCGTTAGGGGGTGAGCAGAGGACCTGGCGTGGAGAGCGACGAAGGAGCCAGAGGAGCAGGGGACAGTGGACAGCGTTTGCCCTCTCTGTCCAGCAGGCGCGCCAGGGACGCCTGAGGTGATTGGCGACACACCTTGGGAGAGCTGTCACAACAGAGCTCGTAGATCAGGAGACAGGGTGACTGTGAACGAGGTCCTGGGGTGGAAACTGAGGCATGACCTCCGGAGAGATGTGGCAGGTCTGTCTGTTAACCACCTGGGGCCCCATGCGGTCTGCGGGCGATAAAGCACATACAGGTGTGAGCCGTGTTCTGGAGGTACGTGCTGGGATCCACGTCTTAAAAAACAAAAGTTCCTAATGTGTTTTCTCCCACAAACGTCTTAGACCCCATCTGCTGGCTCCCAGCTGTGCTCTGAAGTGTCCTTCTGTGTTTTGAGGTCAGGGAAAGACATAAAATTGAACACGCTTCTCTTAGTCACGTTCTGTAAATCAGACCCGGCTGGTCTGAGGAAAACGATGATCACCTCCCGCAGAGCCTCAGCAAATCGTGTTTCTTGGCAGTTGGGATTTGGACTCAGGCAACTCTGCAAGGGGGACTCATAAGCCCGGCTCAATTACATAACCCAGGTGAGTGACTTGTGCTGTGCGTGCGGTCCGGAGCAAACTGCATGGCTACAATCGTAGGCAGGACTCTCCCACTTTCCAGAAAACACCAGCAAGAAGCAAAAAAAAATCTGCTTTTTAAAAGCATTTTTATTTTAGGCACCTTGATTTATAATATTGACATTGGCAGGCTCCATGCAAAAACATTCTACCATCACAACCTCCGCTACCATTTCTCAAGGGTCCCCCCACCCCCATAGGAATCTACTTCCTGGGAAAGACCAGTTCTTGGTTTCTGTTGCCTTTAGTGTTGTTTCTTTACAGTTACTTTATATCCCGCACAGGACGAGCCTTCTGTAGTCCACCGTCTCCTGAATCATTCTCCGCTCAAGGCTCTTCTGCTCCATCCACGTAGAAGCAACTTTGACGATGACATTGTCTCTTTCGGATGAATAGCAGTCCGCGTGCAGATGGGCATGCTTTTTTCCATCCGCTTATCTGTTCTTCCTCACTCGGTTGTTGGGCTATTGTGAACAGTGCTGCCGTGAGCAAAGGGCTGCAAACGTCCTTTCCACCTCTCATATTTTTCCTGCAGGATAAACATTTCACAAGGTTACATGTTTATTTATTTTTATTATTTAAATTTTATTATTCCACCATTTACAAAGCTGCTCATGATTGGGTTTCAGTCACACAGTGTCCCAGCACCCATCCCTCCACCAGGGCACGTTTCCCAACACCAGTGTCGTCAGATTCCCTCGTCCACCCCCAGACAGCCTCTATGACCGGCACTCTTCTTCTTTTCTCTCCCTCCTCTTACACATTGTGGCTTGCAATACATACACTTATGAGTTATCATGTATATCCCTTTGCCTTCGTTCAATGCTCAGTTCTAGGCTGGCGTTACCATTTCCAACAATCATTAGCACACTGGTCCCTTCCCTGTCTTACCTAACCTCTGACCCCACACACACTTGTGTAGATTCCAACTACTGACAAGTCCTCCTGGTTCCTGTTTTGCCTGGCCTTGGATATTAGTCTCATACTATGTTTTTTATATCCCACAAATGAATGCAGTCATTCTATATCTGTCCTTTTCTTTCTAATTTCACTCAGCATGATCCTCTCCAGGTCCATCCACTAATAGACAAATTTCATAACTTCGTCTTTCCTAACAGCAGCATAGTATTCCATTGTGTAGATGTACCATAGTTTCTTCATCCAGTTGTCTGTTCTTAGGAACTCAGGTTGTTTCCAGATTCTGGTTATGGTGAGTAGTGGGTTGTATATTTATTAAATGAAGTTTTACTCCCTTATAACAGTCTCTGAAGACAGGAGAATGACTTGAGGAAAGCAGTTTACATGGAGTCAAAAAAAATCCCAGGTACAAAGTCATTTCTGGGGTTGCAAAATGGGGTTTCTAAATAGAGCTAGGGCTCTGGGTGGGGCCCACTTCCACCAAGACCTTACATGGAGTTTCATTGATTCATTATGATGATGATGTACTTGAACCACAGCTGGCTGTGCTCAGGGCCCTGCTGGAGGGCTCCGGGGCCATCTGTGGAGGCGGTTGGAAGCAGAATCTGCTGAGTGCCAGGAAACACCTTAATCCCGGCAACACTGAATATTGCTCCAGACCCTGGTAAAGCTGATCATAGGCCAGCTCATCACAGACCCACCCTGGAGCAGTCTTTTTCAAGCCCAGCCCTGGTACGCTGATCCAGAGACTCACATACAAGGCAGCTACAGGCTCTCCCTGTGCCCAGCTGATCATGAGGCACCTGGGAGGGAAGATGGGTTCTAGCCCTGGCCCACCACCCCAGCAGAACCTGGCAAGAGGCTAGAGGATCCCCCACAGCATGAGGGCCACCATTTTCCACATCCGGACTCCCCTCTTGTCAGAGCTCCACCCAGCAGAAGAGCTGATCACAGCCCAGCTTGTGTGGCCACTTTGTGACCACGCAGTTCATCAATAATTGCTCAAGATTAGAGGTGACTACAAGAGTATCCCACCCGCACGGCAGAGCCTGGCAAGCTACCCGTGTCATATTTGATATGCCAAATACCAGTAACAATTATAGACCTTATTCCCATGACCTGATGGAATGGTTTGAGGCTCCTTATGTTCCCAGAGCGAGCAGATGCCCTTGGGCTACACTAGCATGTGACAGGACATCTGGAGATGTTACTGGTGCCCGCTCGAGCAAATGGATGATCAACAGGAAGACAAGTGACAAGTGACCCTGGTAATTCTTGGCCAACAGGACCATTGATATAGCTCCGGAGTCCACCAGGACCACACACAGTGCTGGGGTGGGGGTAATGGGTTATATAGTACCAGGGATGGATCAGATCAGACTAAAAGACCTTCCACCATCTTCCTGGCTCCTCCACAGATACTTGTGATACAGCTGGAGCAAGGGTGGAGAACTTGGTTACTTTGATTCAGCTAGGGTGGAAAACGCCAGGGCCACTGTAGCCAATTAGCACACGTGGAACAGGCAGCCAATCAGAAAGGTGGGATTTGAAAAGGGAGCCTCAGGCTCTCCCCCTCCCAGAAGAAGCCAGAGAGGGGGCGGCTCTTGCCGGCTCTCCCCCTCTCCCTCTGCTTGCTCACTCTCCCGCCAGCCCCTCTCTCACTGGGGTAGCCGGAGCTGAACAGGGTCGCACACTGGACTGGGCAGCTTGGGAGACGGGACATCGTCCATGGGTGGCGGAGAGGCCTGACATTGGGGAGGGACTGGAATCCCTTTTCCGCACAATAATTCACTTCATCTGAGTTCCTTATGCTAATCTTTCATGCAGTGCTCAAGAACCCACACGCACAGGAACTTCCACTTTCCGTTAACAATCGCACGCCTCCATGGAGTGCTGGAAAGCACATATAAAGCGGAAAGAACGGCTCTTCCCACCTACTCATCTCACACGCAGGCGCACGCGTCCTCATGGACACCCTAGAGTGTTTTAAACTACAGGGCGCCCCATATGGGGGTCATAGAACTTGGGAAATTTCCATGTGAATTTCCTTAATGTTTCTCTTTAGTAAATGTTTGGCTTTACCTATTTGACAGGCCTGGTGTAACATAAAAATTTCTCAGGTGTAAAGGGATCACAATGGGAAAAGTTTACAAAGTTCAAAGTTAAAAAATTCACTTCTGGGCCGGAGCGATAGCCCAGCGGGTAGGGCATTTGTCTTGCACGGGGCTGGCCTGTGCCAGCCTGGGTTTGATCCCCAGCATCCCATATGGTCCCCGAGCACCTCCAGGAGTAATTCCTGAGTGCAGAGCCAGGAAAACCCCTGAGCATCGCTGGGTGTGGCCCAAAAAGCAAAAAAAAAAAAAAAAAAAAAAGCAGAAAATTCACTTCTTTTGGGGGCTCACCACACCTGGTTGCCTCTGCACTCAAGAATCATTCCTGGCAGTGCTCAGGGACCACATGGGGTGAGGGGTTGACCCTAAGCGCCCTCCCAGAGGCGCTATCCCTCCAGTCCCTCAAAGCACTTCTAGGAAGTGACTTCTGTGGCTTTGACAAGAGAAAGAGGAAATCCCTGGGCAGGCCAGAGGGAGTGCTCCAATACAGTCCCGGATCCTGCGGAGAGGTACTTGGGCTGGAAAAAGCAATCAAGGGAAAGGCAGTTGGAGAAGAACAGTTTTTTTTAGTTTTTTTTTTTTAATACTCAAGATTCTAAAAACTAAGAGTCAAACAAGCAGACAGTAGCGGAGTAAATTAGATGCTACTGGACAGGAGACAGTCAGCGACTTCCAAGCCCAAGGTTGCAAAAATATCTTTAAAAAGGTTTTCCTGTGGGGCCCAGAGCGATAGCCCAGCGGGTGGGGCGTTTGCCTTGCATGCAGCCAGCCCGGGTTCGACCCTCGGCATCCCATATAATCCTCCGAGCACCGCAGGTAATTCCTGAGTGCAGAGCCAGGAGGAACCCCTGAGCATTGCCGGGTGTGAGCCCCCCAAAAAAAAAAAGGTTTTCCTGTAGAGGAAGAATAGAAGCAACTTTATTTGACTGTTTTTACATCAGTTATTTAAACAATTCCATTCTCTAACCTTTCACCCAGGGCATTTTGGCTGATCTGGTATTTAAAGAGTGGTGCCCGCTTAAGCTCCTTTTCTCTCTGGGCTCAAGAGCCGCGCTCTTGGCGGATTGGCGTGTCCTGGACTAGTTCCCACCATTTCACAGCAATTCAGGGGGCTGCGACCACCACTGTGGGAGAACGCGTCCCGGGGGCAGCGGTGTGGGATCTGTGTCTCCCTTTGGAACCCCCTCATGGCCCGTGTGCCCCCTCCGGGAAGCGGAGCCTTGGCCCAGCCCCTTTGAAGTTTCAAGTTGAACAAGTGGCCAGAGAGTGCCTTGGTGCAAACTGACAGTGCTGCGGTGAGGCGTCCCGGAGGCCGCTGCGCCGTCCAGGTGAGGGGTCCCAGGTGCGGGGTCCAGGTGCGGGGTCCCAGGTGCGGGGTGCGGGCCAGGTGCGGCGGTCCAGGTGCAGGGTCCCGGGTGCGGGGTCCCAGGTGCGGGTCCAGGTGCGGGGGTCCCAGGTGCGAGGTCCAGGTGCCGGGTCCCAGGTGCGGGGTTCAGGTCCAGGGCGGCGGGTCCAGGTGCCGGGTCCCAGGTGCGGGGTCAGGGCGGTCCAGGTGCGGGGTCCCAGGTGCGAGGTCCAGGTGCCGGGTCCCAGGTGCGGGGTCAGGTCCAGGTGCGGGGTCCCGGTGCGGGCGGGCACGGGGAGGCGCGCGGAGAGCGGGCAGCGGGCGGGCAGCGGGGCAGCGCCGCGGTGGGGCGGGTGCGGGCGCCGTGCGGGGCGGGGGGCCGGGCGGTGACGCGCCCGCCGGGAGGGGCAGGGGGCCCGTCGGGCCGGACCTCTCGGCCCAGCGGCGCGGCCGGGCGCGGGGACTACAGCTCCCGGCAGGCCCGCGCCGCGCCCCCGCCCTCGGGCCTGCAGACGGGCCGGGGGGGGGGGAGTGGGGGCGCGGGCGCGGGCGGGATCCGGCGCGCCGGGGAAGCCCTCGCTGGCGCCTGGGCCGGGGCTGGGACGCGGCGGACGCGCGGTCCTCGGGCCGGCCGAGTCGCCTCCGTAAGTTGTGGCCGCCGGGAGCGCGGGACCGACGCCCCAAAAGTTCGCGCCGGCGCGGCCGCCGCTTTGTTCTCGGCCCGTCGGGCGGGGGGGGGAGGGCGACCCCTCCCCACCGGGCCGGGCGGCGGCGGGGCCGGGGGCTGCGGGCGCGGCCGGCGGGCCGGGGCGGGCGCGGGGTGCGCGGCGGCGCCCAGTTCCGGCGGGCGCGGGCGGAGGCGGAGCGGGGCGCCCGCCCGGGGGGACTTGGGGGCGCGGCCACCGGCCCCGCGGCCCACCCCGCCGCGCCCCCGCCCCGCTGTCCCCTCCGGCCGTGGCCTTCCGGGGCGCGCAGGGTCCGGTGCGGGGTCCGGAGCCGCCGGGTGCCCCGTGGGCTGCCACGCCCGCCCCCAGCCCGCGATGCGCCGCGGGCGCGCAGGCTCCAGCCACACCCAGACCCGCACCGGCCCGCACCCCTCGGGGGCGACGCGGACGGGACCCTCCAGCCCCGCGGGTACCTCCCGGCCGGCTGCGCCCGGGGCAGGGAAACTTTCCAGTGCCCTGATTTGTAAACGCGGTGGCTTCTGCTGGGTGCCCTGGGCGCCCGGGGTGTGTGGAGTGTGTATGTGTGTGTGTGGGGGGGGGGGTGCCTGCTCCTTTCCCCGCGTCTCGGGCCCTGAGCCCCGCCCCCACCCCTGCAGGAGTCTGGCAGCCCAGCCGGCCTGGAAAGTTGGCCGGGGTAAGGGAGAAGTTAGCCTGTGCGAGGGTTGGCGGCTTCTCCCGGACCCTCACGGCCCGGGCGCGGGGCGCTGGGGGGTTGCGGCCGGCCCGTTTCCGTCCTAGGCTGTAGGGTTTGGTGCCAGGGATTCGCTTTAGGGTCTCTCAGATGCAGGAACGGGGGAGGGGGCTTGTTCCCTGCTCTGGGGGCGTCTTAAAAAATAGACGAACTCTCTGAGCGCTGTCTTTTTATCCAGTGGATTCTTTGAGGCGGAAATTTCTCTTGTGGTGGGTGGGCTCTTGTTTGAATATTGCCACACCCTAAAAAAACAAAACAGTCGAAACTTAAGCTGGGGAGAACAGAGCTCCTGCCGGACAACCGGCATTCAGAGATCATTGTCCTAGGAACTTAAGCAGTTGCTCTCAAGTTTAAAAAGGCATTCTGCAGTTGATAAGGAGAGTTAATTGCTCCCTTTACAAGGTTGGACTACTCTTAGCGATCTGCACACATGCCTTAAGCCTCTTAAATGTGATTTAATTATCAGCATGCTGCTGGCTCAGTGTTCGTGCTCCAATTATGTGATTCACAGTGAATTTGAGAGTGTGCTTAAGGGATGTTTTAATTTCCATGTCAGTGGAGGAAAGTTTGCTGGGAACTTGTGGTTAGATGATAGTGGCCGCGTGTGAGTGATGGGCCCCTGGCGCTGAGCCAGCCAGATCTCTGCGGAGCGGCGGGCGGTGGCGGGCTCTGCTCTCCTGTGGCAGAGTCGGGTGTTGGCGCTCAGTAAAAGCATCGCCGGGAATTTGCAGGGCACAGCCGGATTATTTTTTTCTTTTGAAATGTACAGATGAGATGGCTGGATTAGGACTGCAGGATTGGTTTTTAAGAACCGGTGACAGAGTGATTGGAATTGTGATATGCCATGAAAGCCTGGTCTGGTCCTAAAACGGGCTGTTGCCGCTCAGGAGGTTGGTGTGGGCGAGTAGAGCCCCTGCAGAGACCCTCCAGGAGCCGCTGTGGGGGGCAGCTCTGCTCTACTCTGCTTAGAGCTGGGACAGGGATATCAAAGCGGGCCGTCGGGTCCAAGCTGTCAGCCAGCCGGGTAGAGGCAGAGCAGGGCGTGTGCTTACTCCTCATGGGTCATCAAAACGGGTGCGTCTGTCGTGCTTGGCCGCAGAGGTGGGCCGTATATAAACACATGAGGAAGTCCATTGCTTTTTCGTCCCTGCAAAGACTCTTCTTCGCCTCCGCCTGCTGGGCACTCGCCCACCCAGCCCGCCCACTGACCCCTTACTGGAGCCGTTCAGGGCATCCTTGGCGTGTCTGCCTGGAGACGCTTTCTGTGGGGTCTCCTCTGCCTGCTTCGCTCCAGACCTTTGAATTGAAGTCACGGCCTTCCGCTGGGCCCCTGAAATCCCCCTGACCCCTCCCGCACACCTGCCCTGGGCCCCTGAAATCCCCCTGACCCCTCCGCACACCTGCTCCATCTGAGCCACATGCCACTTGCCTGAGCCCCTGCTCCCCGGAGCTCCACTTTGCACGCTGGGCACTTTCGATCACCTTGCTGTGGAGGTCCTGGGGTCCTGTGCATGTCCCATATCACGTTGTTTGTTTGTTTGGGGCCACACCCAGTGGTGCTCAGGGGCTGTCACTGGCTCTGTGCTCCGGGTGAGCCCTGATAGTACCCAGGAGACCACATGAGCTGGGGATTCGGACCTGTCCCAGCCGCTCACTGAGCTGAGCACCCGCACCCTCTGCTCTCTCTGACCCCGTGTCCCGCTCTGAAGTCACGTCTGCTCCCACATGACCCGGTGTCCCTTCGTGTGACACATGGAAACAGCTGCTGCGTGAATACGGCAGCTTCTCCTCCAGGCTGGGGTGGGGGTGATGGTGGGCCGTGGGGGATGGGGAAGCTTGGAACGAGGGCTTGGGAATCTCAGCACTGTCTGCCGCAGGACGGCAGCTTTACAGGGCACGCTGGGGTCCAGCGGCCACCTGCAGGACGGCAGCTTTACAGGGCATGCTGGGGTCCAGCGACCACCTACAGGACGGCAGCTTTACAGGGCACGCTGGGGTCCAGCGGCCACCTGCAGGACGGCAGCTTTACAGGGCATGCTGGGGTCCAGCGGCCACCTGCAGGACGGCAGCTTTACAGGGCACGCTGGGGTCCAGCGGCCACCTGCAGGACGGCAGCTTTACAGGGCACGCTGGGGTCCAGCGGCCACCTGCAGGACGGCAGCTTTACAGGGCACCGCTGGGGTCCAGCGGCCACCTGCAGGACGGCAGCTTTACAGGGCACGCTGGGGTCCAGCGGCCACCTGCAGGACGGCAGCTTTACAGGGCACGCTGGGGTCCAGCGGCCACCTGCAGGACGGCAGCTTTACAGGGCACGCTGGGGTCCAGCGGCCACCTGCAGGACGGCAGCTTTACAGGGCACGCTGGGGTCCAGCGGCCACCTGCAGGACGTCAACTTTACAGGGCACGCTGGGGTCCAGCGGCCACCTGCAGGACGGCAGCTTTACAGGGCATGCTGGGGTCCAGCGGCCACCTGCAGGACGTCAACTTTACAGGGCACGCTGGGGTCCAGCGGCCACCTGCAGGACGGCAGCTTTACAGGACACGCTGGGGTCCAGCGGCCACCGTCAGAGTCTTTGCATGGGCAGCTCTGGTGGAACAGTCCATAGCAGCTTGTCTGAAAGTGACGGATCCTGATAGAGCAAAGGGGTTGGAGACGCGCCATGAAGCCTGCCTGGCCAGGATGGCTCAGCAGGACCCAGCTCCCGGTTTCAAGACCCCGCGTGTGGGCACTGGCTACCACTGCACAAAGTAAATGAAGTTAAATTTAAAAGCCAACGAAAAAGAAGCTGGTAGCTTCTAGAAATAAATGTGATTGTTAATACAAGTAGAAACTAAGTCGGGATCTGGGTTTTCTTCCCTCTTTTGTTTTTGGGAGCCACACCCAGTGATGTGCAGGGCTTACTCCTGCCTCTGCCCTCGGGGATCATTCCTGGAGTGCTCAGGGACTGTATGGGATGCCGGGGATCAACCTGGGCCGGCTGCGCGCAAGGCGAGTGCCCTCCCCGCTGTACTGTCACTCCAGTCTCACGGCATATCTGGTTTGTTTTTTTTTTTTTTTTTGCTTTTTTGGATCACACCTGGCAATGCTCAAGGGTTACTCCTGCCTCTGCACTCAAAAATTACTCCAGGCAGTGCTCAGGGGACTGTATGGGATGTCGGGGAAGAACCTGGGTTGACTGCGTGCAAGGCAACGCCCTCCCGCTGGACTATCGCGCCAGCCCCATACCTGAATTTTTCTAATCAAAGTATCAAGATCCAACAGAGGTCGCTGTTTCATACTTAGCCTTCTTAGTTTCCACTGTGCATCATGTTGCATCTCCTGGACAAATCGGGATTCCATAAAACAGCCCAAGAAGCCCAGATAACCCAGTGGACCAGGCTAGGCACGGCCACTGTTCCTGCTGAAATGTCAGGAACCGTTTTTACATAAAACATCTAGTTTAATAAAGCAACTCCTTTTGCAGAAGTGTTGGTAGCCATTATTACTGTTGTGGAGCAGGTGTGGGAACAGAAAGTCGGCCGGGCGACTGTCACAGTGAGTAACTGCTGAGCACGACAGCGTTTTCCCGTGGGCAGGGCCAGTTCTGCACTTGGTGCCTTATTCTGCTTGTGGCGCCAGGACCAGGCCCGGCCGCACACGCAGCTGTGAGCGGCGCCGCCAGCCTCCCGCCCTTTACTACCGTTTAGGTGCCCATTGTTTGGTTTTGGTGTTTTTTGCTTTTGCTCAGGATTTACTCCCTAACTTTGTGCGGAGGAATTACTCCAGGCGGTACTCAAGGACCATATGGGATGCCGGGGACTGAACAACCGTCGGCCAGGTGCAGTAAATGCCCTCCTTGCTGTACTATCGCTCCGCCCCAGTGCCCATTGTTTCGCTGTTTGAGGCTACCCAAGTAGATACGCTAAGAGCTCGTGACTTCAGGACGAAAGCCATCACGTTGTTGAGTTGTGAGCCAGAGCGTGAACTAGCAGAAGGAGCGTGCAAACTCTGGACTCTGGGAACTCTAGACTGCGTCCCAGGTGACTGTTGGTGTGTGGTCTTGGGCAAACAGCTCTGCACGTCAGCTTCCCTTCCCGTGCAGGGGCGTTGAATGCGTCTCTTAGGGGTAGGGTCTTAGCCAAGTGTGTCGGGGGCACGGCCAGCAGACAGAGGTGATCGCTGATTCCTTCATCCAGAACTAGGACATCGCCAAACTCTTCTGGAGCAGGCACAGGCGCTCAGCCCTGCAGCAGCCTGTGAGTTACGGCAGTGCCGGGTCGCCCCCTCCAGCGGTTGTGAGCAGGGCTCTTCTTAGCCCTTTCCAGATGCTGAAGCACCGTCCTTCCGTTGGTGTCTGTTACGTGTGTACCTGCCGCCTGGCATCATTTTCGCCTTTACACAATGCTGGCGCTCTTATTTATTTATCTTTAATCCACAGAGCTCTTACAAAGTGCTGACTGTGGAAAGGTGAGGAGTGCTGCCCGCTGAGCGGGTGACCACCAGCTTACTGATCCTGGCATGGCCGTGTACCTCGCGCCCCCCGCCTTGCGTGTATTCCTTGCCCACGCTGGCAGACAGCACCTGTGAGCTCTGTGTGTTGGACCCTGCTGAGCAGCTGCTTCTCCCATCACTGTGCCGCTGCTCTGCTACCCACCTCACTTCCTGAAACAAAACGCCAGACTCATCGCTTTGTCTCACTTGTCTTCCTATTGTTCACTGACTTGCTCAAGCAGGCGCCAGTAACGTCTCCGTTTGTTGGGAATGAGGTCCATTACTGTTACTGTTTTTGGCATACTGAATACACCACGGGTAGCTTGCCAGGCTCTGCCGTAGCTCTGGGTTCACCCCAGGGGGCCCAGTCTTTTTCTGTGTCAGACCATCAACCATGCAGGCCCACGGCAGAGCCCTGGGTGTAGACAAGCCTGTCTCCTGTCTGCCACCTGCCGACGCAGCCCGGCACCACAGCCACACCTGCAACACCTCGAGGGGCAGGGCCAGAGTCATACTTGTTTTTAATACCTTTCCATTGACTTTAGTTTGTTCTTCCCATATTTGCCTAATCAGAGGAATTCAGAGTTTTTGGTTTCTGGCCATACCCCAGCAATGCTCAGGGTTACTTCTGGCTCTGCACTAAGAATTACTCTTGGCTTGGGGCACCATATGGGATGCTGAGGATCAGACCTGGGTCAGCAGTGTGCCAGTCAAGCACCCTCTCTGCTGGATTCTCTCTCCGGCCCTAACCAGATTCTCGCCTGTGCTTCTCTTGTTTTTTTATTACATATAAGCAAAGGCTCTAAGAAGACCCTAAAGACTTTCCTGGTTTCACTTACTTGGTGCAGCAAAGTGACCGCACACAACATCTCACACGCTCTTTTGTTTTGCTTTTAACTTTATTTAAAACACTGTGGTTTGTAAAGTTATTTGTGGTACCGGTTCCACCACCTGTGCGACCTTCCCTCCACCACTGTCCCGGTTCCCGCCCGCCCCAGGCCTGCCCCCTGGTACTCACAAAGTTGTTTATTTTATATTGTTACAACAAAATGGAAATGGAATTATTGAAAAATAGGTTTTAGAAGAAAATTTGTGAACATTGTTACAGCTCACAGTGAGGTTATTAAAGCCTTTTTCTGACGGGTTTCTGAGCAGCTTGTTGCTAGTTGAGCTTCTGAGCTGGGGGCTTCTGTGCTGCCTCCCAGCCGGTTTGACGTGCTACAGGGCTGGAGGACCGTGGAGCCACAGGACGGTGTGGCTGCGTATGTGGCCGCATGTTCCAGGGCTCCTGCTGGCACAGTTCTTGCCCCACCTAGTCTCCGAGGGTCCCCAAGGTCCTTCAGTTTCAGCCTGAAGACCAAGTAATGTTTTACCGGTGGCTCTCCCGAGATAAGCTGTGAAGCTGGGCTGCTTACCTGACCGCCGTGTAGGATCTGGGTGTCGCAGCTGGGGCCTCCGGCAGAACTGGGGTACGGGAGGCTGCCCACCCCCACTCTGAGAAGACCCCAGAGTTTTCAGCCTGAAAACTGCTGTGCCTGGGAGTTTTGTTGGCTTGGCATCTCTGCAGAGATTGGACATGAAGCAGTCAGGCTGGCAGCTGGCGGGTCTGGCCCTGCTGCCAGGGTTTTGGCGGGGTGGGGACTCGGCCCACCCTCCTCGGGTGCCCCAGAGCGCTCAGCCTGAGACCCTCGCAATCGGGCGTGGCACGGCTCGGCTACACAGTAGTCGCAAGCTGGTCTCTGTTCCGTGGGCGTGGCTGTGGGATGTTCACTCTTTCCTTATTTCCTGCTTGTTTTGGGGCCACACCTGGCAGAGCTCAGGGCTGACTCCTGGCTCTGCACTCAGGGAGTCACTCCTGGCAGGACTCGGGGACCCGTGGAATGCTGGGGTTCGAGCCTGGGTCAGCTGCTTTGCAGCGAGGCAAGTGCCCTCCCCTGCACGACCCTTCCTGCCTCACAGGTGCCCTCCCCCTGCACGATCCTTCCTGCCTCACAGGTGCCCTCCCCCTGCACGATCCTTCCTGCCTCACAGGTGCCCTCCCCCTGCACGATCCTTCCTGCCTCACAGGTGCCCTCCCCCCTGCACGATCCTTCCTGCCTCACAGGTGCCCTCCCCCTGCACGATCCTTCCTGCCTCACAGGTGCCCTCCCCCTGCACGATCTTTCCTGCCTCACAGGTGCCCTCCCCCTGCACGATCCTTCCTGCCTCACAGGTGCCCTCCTGCCTGCACGATCTTTCCTGCCTCACAGGTGCCCTCCCCCTGCACGATCTTTCCGGCCTCCACAGGTGCCCTCCCACTGCACGATCCTTCCTGCCTCACAGGTGCCCTCCCCTGCACGATCTTTCCTGCCTCACAGGTGCCCTCCTCCCTGCACTATCTTTCCTGCCTCACAGGTGCCCTCCCCCTGCACGACCCTTCCTGCCTCACAGGTGCCCTCCCCCCTGCACGATCCTTCCTGCCTCACAGGTGCCCTCCCCCTGCACGATCTTTCCTGCCTCACAGGTGCCCTCCCCTGCACGATCCTTCCTGCCTCATAGGTGCCCTCCTCCTGCACGATCCTTCCTGCCTCACAGGTGCCCTCCCCACTGCACGATCCTTCCTGCCTCACAGGTGCCCTCCCCCTGCACAATCCTTCCTGCCTCACAGGTGCCCTCCTCCCTGCACGATCCTTCCTGCCTCACAGGTGCCCTCCCCCCTGCACGATCCATCCTGCCTCACAGGTGCCCTCCCCCCTGCATGATCTTTCCTGCCTCACAGGTGCCCTCCCCTGCACGATCCTTCCTGCCTCACAGGTGCCCTCCCCCTGCACGATCCTTCCTGCCTCACAGGTGCCCTCCCCCCTGCACGATCTTTCCGCCTCACAGGTGCCCTCCCCCTGCACGATCCTTCCTGCCTCACAGGTGCCCCTCCCCTGCCGATCTTTCCTGCCTCACAGGTGCCCTCCTCCCCCACGATCCTTCCTGCCCTCACAGGTGCCCTCCCCCTGCACGATCTTTCCGGCCTCACAGGTGCCCTCCCCCTGCACGATCCTTCCTGCCTCACAGGTGCCCTCCCCCTGCACGATCTTTCCTGCCTCACAGGTGCCCTCCCCCCCTGCACGATCCTTCCTGCCTCACAGGTGCCCTCCCCCTGCACGATCCTTCCTGCCTCACAGGTGCCCTCCCCTGCACGACCCTTCCTGCCTCACAGGTGCCCTCCCCCTGCACGATCTTTCCTGCCTCACAGGTGCCCCCCCCCTGCACGATCTTTCCTGCCTCACAGGTGCCCTCCCCCTGCATGACCCTTCCTGCCTCACAGGTGCCCTCCCCCCCTGCACGACCCTTCCTGCCTCCACAGGTGCCCTCCCCCTGCACGATCCTTCCTGCCTCACAGGTGCCCCCCCCCTGCACGATCCTTCCTGCCTCACAGGTGCCCTCCCCCTGCATGATCTTTCCTGCCTCACAGGTGCCCTCCCCCTGCACGATCCTTCCTGCCTCACAGGTGCCCTCCCCCTGCACGATCTTTCCTGCCTCACAGGTGCCCTCCTCCCTGCACTATCTTTCCTGCCTCACAGGTGCCCTCCCCCCTGCACGATCCTTCCTGCCTCACAGGTGCCCTCCCCCCTGCACGATCTTTCCTGCCTCATAGGTGCCCTCCCCCCTGCACGATCCTTCCTGCCTCACAGGTGCCCTCCCCCTGCACGATCCTTCCTGCCTCATAGGTGCCCTCCCCCCCTGCACGATCTTTCCGGCCTCACAGGTGCCCTCCCCCTGCACGATCCTTCCGGCCTCACAGGTGCCCTCCCCTGCACGATCCTTCCTGCCTCACAGGTGCCCTCCCCTGCACGATCCTTCCTGCCTCACAGGTGCCCTCCCCTGCATGATCTTTCCTGCCTCACAGGTGCCCTCCCCTGCACGATCCTTCCTGCCACAGGTGCCCTCCCCCCCTGCACGATCCTTCCCTGCCTCACAGGTGCCCCCCCCCTGCACGATCCTTCCTGCCTCACAGGTGCCCTCCTGCACGACCCTTCCTGCCTCACAGGTGCCCTCCCCCCGCGACCCTTCCTGCCTCACAGGTGCCCCTCCCCCTGCACGACCCTTCCTGCCTCACAGGTGCCCTCCCCCTGCACGATCCTTCCTGCCTCACAGGTGCCCTCCCCCTGCATGATCTTTCCTGCCCCTCACAGGTGCCCTCCCCCTGCACGATCCTTCCTGCCTCACAGGTGCCCTCCCCCTGCACGATCTTTCCTGCCTCACAGGTGCCCTCCTCCCTGCACTATCTTTCCTGCCTCACAGGTGCCCTCCCCCCCTGCACGATCCTTTCCTGCCCTCACAGGTGCCCTCCCCCCTGCACGATCTTTCCTGCCTCTAGGTGCCCTCCCCCCTGCACGATCCTTCCTGCCTCACAGGTGCCCTCCCCCTGCACGATCCTTCCTGCCTCATAGGTGCCCTCCCCCTGCACGATCTTTCCGGCCTCACAGGTGCCCTCCCCCTGCACGATCCTTCCGGTGCCCCCTCCCCGCGATCCTTCCTGCCTCACAGGTGCCCTCCCCCCTGCCACGATCTTTCCGGCCTCACAGGTGCCCTCCCCTCGTCTTTCCTGCCTCACAGGTGCCCTCCCCCTGCACGATCTTTCCCTGCCTCACAGGTGCCCTCCTCCCTGCACGATCCTTCCTGCCTCACAGGTGCCCTCCCCCTGCACGATCTTTCCGGCCTCACAGGTGCCCTCCCCCTGCACGATCCTTCCTGCCTCACAGGTGCCCTCCCCCTGCACGATCTTTCCGCCTCACGTCAGGCTCCACTCTTGAGCGACCAAGTATCATGCAGAAAAATCATCGCGAAGACTCTTGGGCAGAGTTGTGCCCCCACCGCCCTTATGGATCATGTGATCTGGGCACGCACGTAACCTCGAGCTATAAACGGTTGTGAGCTGACGGGCACGTGAAGTGTCTGCTGCTGGCCGGAGCTCAGTGACTGAGATGCCGACTCTGGCCTCCTGGCGTCAGCCCACGGTGCGGAGCGTCACTCGTCCTGTTCTCGTTCCTGCGGGTCCCGTCGTCATCATTGTCTTCTCTTGCAGGTCTCTGGGAGCCCTTTGGCGTCTCTGGCCTCTGCTCCGAGGGATTAGTGCTGGGCTTCCTCTCCGCCAGCTCTGGGCTCTGCTTCCCTTCTGCTCTTGCTTCCTGCTGGAGGCCTCCACTTTGTTTCTGCCTTTCTTCTCCCCCAGCCCCGGGTTTCGCTTCTCTGCTTTTCTGCAGCCTCGGTTAAGGGCCAGACAGGGCGGGCGGTGCTTGAGCAAAGCTGCCGCTGCCCCTGGGGCCGAGCGTCTCTCAGTTCCTCGTCCCCACGCCCTCGCAGGAGACACTACGGTGTGCGTGAGCCGCCCCTGGCACTTGTGTTTGGGGCCCGGTGCCTGTGGCTTTCTCCCTGGCGCTGTCAGCAAGTGCAGTGGACAGGGTGGGTGGTGGCTCCTGCAGGCGTGGACAGGGAGCTTCAGTGCTGGGTGGGTGCCCTGCTCCCCTCATCTGCTTGCTCGCCTGCTCTTTCAACAGACAGCCGGGGGGCGGGCGGCCGCGCCCCTGAAGCGTTGGACTGTACTCGTGTAAAGGCTGACAGCTGATTTCTGGGCCTGTGGGGAAGTCGTCCATCCTCCCCCCCCACGTCACTGTGACCCTCGTCCCTGATCTGCTGCCTCGTCTTCTAGAAGACTCTGGACAGAGCGAGCAGGAATTAACACTTGGCAGACATAGGAGGTTCCCGGGATGACGAGGCCCACAGCCTTTGACGGTCAAGCACTGCCAAGCATTTTCTTTCTGTGACAAGATGGGTTTTTTGTTTTCTTTTTTCTTCCTGTTTTTTTATGTTTTTAATTAAACATTTTATTATACCACCGTGAGATATACAATTACAACATTGTTCACTTGAATCCTGTTATTCATCGATTTGCTCGAGCGGGTGCCAGTAACATTTCCATTGGACCCTATCACGTGCCAATGTAGCCCAATGGCATCTGGTTGATTCAGGAATATGAAGAGCCTCAAACCGTTCCTTCAGGGTCTTGACAAGGAAGTCTGACCATCTTGTAGGTGGGCGGCCACGTGATCTTTTGACATCCCGTGGGATCCAGTCGGTAACGGCTCTAGTCCAGCGGTCATCTCCAAATGGCATTACATGTCCAGCCCATCTGATTTTTGATGCCTTGGCAAATGAGACAGCGTCCCTGATTCTGGAATAGCGACGGAGGTCAGAACTCCGATTCCTTCTCTCACTTGAGTGAGGCGTGATATTCCAAGCATAGCTCTTTCGATTCCTCTCTGGGAGACCCGAATAGCATTCTCATCCTGCTTTCGTAGGGGCCCAGGTCTCTGAGGCGTATGTTATTGCAGGGAGAACGGTGGAGTCAAAGAGATGTGCCGGAGCCGCAGGTTCTTTGTCCTTTTTAGCTATTTCTTCAATGCCTTTGAAGGCATTCCATGCCGCTCTCTTCCTCCTGCGCAGCTCAGGTTTTAGGTCGTTCATCATGTTGATTTCTCGAACCTCGGTACACATAACTACTGCATTCAGAGATGTTTGTTCCATTGAGAGTGAATGGGGCCTCTGGAACTAGTTCATTCTTCATGAACATTGTTTTCTTTAGATTCAGCT
The DNA here is from genome assembly GCA_021461705.1 of Cryptotis parvus. Classification (NCBI taxonomy): domain Eukaryota; kingdom Metazoa; phylum Chordata; class Mammalia; order Eulipotyphla; family Soricidae; genus Cryptotis; species Cryptotis parvus. The sequence goes on from JAJIBD010012121.1 coordinate 25,293, forward strand.
GTAGACCTATCTTTCCACATTCTCAGTCAAAGTCAGCCAGCATTTGTGCCATTTGGCTAATATTCCGGTGTTAGTAGAACAATGTCATCAGCGGCGGAGGTGGTGTAGTTGCCGACCATCTATCTTCACTCCCATTCCTTCCCCATTCTAATTGTTGCATGATGTTCTCGAGGGTGGCGCTGAAGAGTTTTGGTGAAATGGTATCACCCTGTCGAACCCCTCTTTTGACATCAATGATCACTTCCTTGTAGAATGGTGAGATCCTGGTGGTGAATCCGTAATACAGCTCACGAAGGATCTTGATGTATTGGGTTTGAACGCCCTGTTTGGCTAGGGCTTCGATGACTGCTTCAGTCTCCACAGAATCAAAGACTTTCTGTAAATCAATGAACGTGAGACAGAGCGGCATCTTGTACTCCCTACAAACCTCAATGAGCTTGGTTACTGTGTGGATATGGTCGATTGTGCTGAATCCTTTCCGGAAACCTGCTTGCTCGCATGGTTGTCCTTCATCTAGTGTTCTGCTAATCCTGTTCAGGATGACTCGTGTAAACAGCTTGTAGATGACAGACAACAGGCAGATGGGGCGATAGTTGCCAATGTCGTGGATGTCTCCCTTCTTGAACAGTAGAACTGTCCTGCTGGTTTTCCATTGGAGGGCACCTTGCATTCGGAGAGGTAGTGTGTGAAGAGTCGAAATCACCGTGGTACTCATCAATACACTAGTATTGATGAGTACCGATGGCAGATTCTTCAGGTGTTCAGGTCTGACTTTGTCTGGGCCTGGTGCTGTTCCCTTCTTTACCGACAAGATGGCATGTCGGATTTCAGAAGGGAGAACGTTGGGAATGACATATCCATCCTGTGGAATTTGGTATGTGGGCAGGTGGATGTGGCTATCAAAGAGATCTGAGTAGAAGTCATGGATAAAGA
>JAJIBD010012122.1:0-37643 GCA_021461705.1 Cryptotis parvus
CTCTCAATCCTCCCACTATGCCAGGGATAGCTAGAGTCCCCAGCTGACCTCTGTGACCACAGAAATGCACCTCCAGACCCCCCACCGCCCCCTTGTTCTGCTCTGGGGTGACCGCATCTGGCTGAGCCTGAGCCCAGACCAGAGCAGCTGCCGCCACAGCCCCAAGGCCCTGACTTCGGGTTTCAGCCTGAGTGTGGGAGCCGGAGCTCCAGAACACCTGGGCTCCAGAACGTCCCTGCAGTCTCCAGGAAACCCCCAAATCTTCCACCAGGCATAGGTGTGAGGCCTGAGGGGTTGCAAGAAGGAGACCCCCAGCCCCCAAGTCCCAGGCTCTGAGTCTGGGACTGATCCTGCTGCCACGGCCGGTCCTGGGTAGGACCTGGATCTGGTCCCTTCTGCTCACTGCCTGTCCGAGGCCCCTTCATCACCCCAGCCGCGCTTTCCCTGCAGACCAGCTGACTCTAGGGAGGTGTCCACCCAACCCACCCCGTCCCCGCCTGGGCTGGGCTCCATTTTATTTTTCTGAAATAATTTCACTTTATTTTTGTAGTTTAACTTTTTTTTTAGTTTTTTTAAAATTATACCACCATGAGATATACAATTACAAAGGTGTTCATGTTTGGATTTTGGTCTTACAGTGTCCAGCACCCATCCCTCCACCAGTGCCCATCTCCCACCACCAATGCCCCAATTCCCTCCCCCTCCCCAACCTGCCTCTATAGCAGGTTCTTTATCTCTTTTCTCTTTATCTTTCTCTCTTCCTTCTCTTACACACTGTGGATTGCGTACATACATTTGGAGGTTATCATGTGTATCTTTTTGCCTGTATTCAATGCTCAGCTCTAGGCTGATATTATCACTTTCGGCAATTATTGGCACACTGTTCCCTTCTCTGTCTTACCTAACCTCTGTCTCCCGTTTGTGGTAGATTCCACCTTTGAAAGACCTCCTGATCCATGTTTTGCCTGACCTTGGATATTGATATCATGATATATATATATATATATATATATATATATATACATATATATACATACATACATATATATATAATGAAAATAAGTGTAGTCATTCTATATCTGTCTTTTTTCCTTCAAAATGATTAGGGATCCAATATTTAAAGCCAAACATCACATCCATGATGGATGCGTGACCAGCTTCGCACTGCTGGATGGTACCGTGATGTAAGTGGGGCTGCTGGAAAAGTCTATCTCTTGGTGGGTCACAGAATAGGCCTTCCAGAACAGTTTAGATGAACCCTTGGTGTGGGGACCCAGGGTCCTTCTTTAAAGGTTCCTCTACATTAATCTGTGGTTTCCACCTCAGGACTCAAAATAGCTGCTCCAGCTCCAGCCATCACAATCATATCCCCAGAGATAAAGACATAGCCCCTGAGGAGCACAAATGATTTCTACCAGCTTGGTCACGTGACCATCCTCACTGCAGAAGAGGCCTCTAAAGGCAGTCTTTATCGGACCAGAGCATGCACCAACTGAAAATTCTCCTTCATTGTAAGAGGTTATTGAAGTCCGCTAAGTAGTTTTTCTCTATAGCCCTCCAAAATTCCACAGACTGGGGGGAAGAAGCTACCAATGTTTCCCTTGTCAGTCTTCCTTCCATCAGTGTGTTTGCCTCTTGTCCGTCAACAAGCATACACCAAGCATTCAAGTGGTGGCTTGCAGGGGCGTCACCAGTTTTCCTGGGGATGCCTGCTGTTCGCGAGCGGGAGGTGCTGCACCACTCCATCCGTCCAACCTGTTTCATCACCAGGCTCCAGGCTCCTGCAGGCCTTTTTGCAGCCTCTGGGAAAAGTAAACAAATGCTTCTGACCCCAAGACTCTCACAATGAATCTCTCACAATGAACCTCATGCCCACAAACCGCACGGGGAAAATCTAGCTCCTTCCTTAACTTCAGACCTGCTGGGGAAGGGGACCACCTCTCTCCTCCTGCGAGAGCTGCTCCACCTGGTCCCTCTTTGCTGACACCCAGACCCTCTCCCCACTGACTTTGGGCGTCTTTTAAGAGAGTGCTGTCCACTTCCCTGGTTTGCTGGACTGGTCTGAGTCCTGTGTCGCCTGCAACTCTGACCCGACCTCCCTAAAAGTCTCTGGCTTTCACCACCTCTGCGTAAATCAGCACTGCTTTTGTTTTGGTTCTGTTTCGGGGCCACACCCGGCTGTGCTCAGGGCTTATCTCAGGCTCTGCATTCAGGGATCACTCCCTGGAAGCCCACATGGGGTACCAGGGACCAAACCCAGGAGACATGCAAGCAAACTCCTTAGCTGCTGGACTGTGGCTCTGTGCCCTAACAAACACTTCCTTTTTTCTATTTTACTTTTGTTTTGGGGCCACACCTGGTGATACTCAGGGGTTACTTCTGGCTTGGCATCCAGGAAGCACACATCAGTGCTTGGGGGACCACAGTGGTGTTGGCCATGCACACGGTGCGAGTCCTATCCACTGTACTTTCTCTCCGGCCCCCGAAACCAGCACTTCCTAACTTGGTCTGCACAGGAGCATCAAGCAGGGGCCATTTCCTGAGTGCCCTTGAGCCAGCCCAGGGATATGAGCGCTCACTCCGAGTCCCGCATTGGGCCTGGAGAGGACGTGGCCAGCGGAGGGATTCTGTCTTCTGGATCAGCATCTTCAACCTCTCCCTGCACCTGGTGTGCGAGTCGAATTCTTTTTTATTTTTATTTTTTGGGTCACACCTGGAGAATGCTCAGGAGTTACTCCTGACTCTGCACTCAGGAATTACTCCTGGTAGTGCTCAGGGGACCATATGGGATGCCAGGATCGAACCTGAGTCAGTCACGTGCAAGGCAAACGCCCCAGCTGCTGGACTGTCGCTCCAGCGCCCCCAAGCAGAGTTCTGAACCCAGGTAGCTTCCTCAGGGCCAGGGACCATAATGTCTCCCAGGAGACAAGAAAGGAGGATGCAGCAGGCGCCGCCTTACAGACAGTGCTGGGTCTGAGTCCCAGACACGGGGCCAACTGCAGGGCTGAGCTCCAGCAGCCTAGGATGCACGAGACTCTCCAAAGGGCTTCTGTGGGCCTCTGCAGTTATCGGCCTGGCCCACACAGTGCCGGAGACACTGGCACAGAATTCCTCAGCCATCTGGCCCCAACCCAGCCTGGGCAAACAGTCCACACCCTTTCTGCTAATCAGGCCATTTCCTGTAAACCGTGGGTCCCTGCCTGCATCTCCTGCTGGCTGAGACATGCAGGGCCAGCAGCCAGGACGTACCTGGGCCAGCCTGGGTCACTGAGAGCCACAGCTGAGACCAGGGGCTGCACTTCCTGCTATCAGCAGATCCTGGGCTCCAAACAGCCCATCCCACCTGAGTCTTCAGGAGCTGTGCATGGAGGCGGGTGGGGTTCTGCTTGCAGGAAGGGGTGCAGGTGGGCTGCCGCACACTGCCCAGACCCCCTCCCATTCGGTTCTTATCAGTCCAGGTACCTGCCAAAGGTCCGCCCTGGGCCTGGCAGGGAGCACCTGTTCTGGGGACATGGTACTCCTGTGTGGGGTCAGACTGCAACTTCAGAGTCTCCCAGCTGGCCTCACCCAGGTTACCCCTGCCCCAGGCCTGGCAGAGCCTCGTGGAGCACAGATAAGAGAGCACAGCTTCAAAGAGAGTGCTCCCGAGTGCTCCCACAGGAAAGAGGAGATTTGAGCTCACTGGCCCAGCCGGGCCGCCTTAGTCACACAGAAGCCAGTGGCCACCCTGGGGGTCGGGGTACAGGGGTCTGGTCACAGGGCTTGAATCAAGGCGGCTCTTAGTTCCTCTCCCCAGTGGCCCTTCCTTCCCCACCCCTCCCCACCATGCCAAGACCAGCCGGTAATGACTTGTGTTCCCCATCACCCGGGACATACCAAATGGTACCAGAGTCAGGAAACTCAGTGACACCACTCTCCTCGCCAGGTCTCCGATGCCAAGAACCCCCTAATCCCTAAGGAAAGCAAATTCACCCACCCAGCCCCAGAGGCTCAGAAGCAAGGTCCTAGCATGCGGCTTGAGCCAACCTGTGTGTCAAGGCCAACATCCCCCCACCTCATGCGAGGGAGGGGTTTCCTGCTCCAGGAGGGGGTCGCCAGCCCAGGTCTGCCTGCTCTGTAGCCACAGGACTGATGGGTCAGCAGGAGGGGCAGCCAACCCACCCCTAACACATACGAAGGTGTCGGCAGCACCCCAGAAGACAGGAGCTATGGCTTTCTCGAGCACCCCCTCATCCACCTCGAGAGCTGAGAATAAGTCAAGAGCTGGTCCTCACCGGAACTCCTGAGGGGGCTTTCCTGCTTCACAGCTTTGGGGATTCTCTGCACCCCAACTGATCACCACAACTACTGATTTCGGGGAAGTCCCTAAATGCTTCACTGGGTTCTGCTCACCTCACCTGGCTGGCCTCTGCCCTGACCCCTCCCTTCCCCTCAGAAGCTGGAGTGGGGGACACTCGTCTCTCTGTGATGCTTCTGTGTGAGGGAGCCCCTTGGGGTCTTGCTAGAAAATTCTGAGAGCTGAAGTGGAGGCGGGTGGGGATGGGGTAGCCCCCCAAGGGCCCCCCTGACCCGGAGTATGGCAGTTTGGCTCCCTGGCAGCACGCTTGGGTCACTTGCAGGGGGTGGGTTTAGGGAAGGGGGGGTCGTCCGCACTCGGGGTCCAGGCAGCTCTGCTCGTGGGCACAGCAGGCAGGAGTCTGGGGACCAGAGAGGGGACGGGAGGGAGGGTCTTTCTCTTGGGGACACCTGGGGAGCCCCCCAACAGAAATACTGCGGATCAAGGGGGCCGGAGGACAGTCCAGAGGGGAAGGCATTAGTCTTGCACGCTGCCGACCCGGTCGATCCCCGGCATCCCATAGGGTCCCCTGAGCACCGCCAGGAGTAATTCCTGAGTACAGAGCCAGGAGTAATCCCCGAGCATCGCCGGGTGTGACCCAAAAAAGAAAGGAAAAAATAATAATAAGGAAAAAGGATAAAAATACTGCAGGTTTGTATGTGCTCACGTGCACTGTCCTGTAGGCGGGGTCACTGGTCACTCCGTCTCGTCTCTGGACCTTGGGGCCCGGAAATCATAAGAGAGTCTGGGGTCGAGGGCGCTGAATCCATCCCTGGAAGTCTGAGGGTTGCTCCCCGCATTGCAGGGGACCATGAGGGCGCTGGGGTCGAACCCCTGGCCTCCCTCGTGTGAGGCCAGCTCAGTGCTCAGCCCATAAGCTCTTTTTCTGGCTCACCTGGGATGTGAGATTCTGGGGACACCCTGGTCTTGCCCAACACTGACATTCCCACCACCCACCCACCTTCTCCTTTCCTCCCGGGACCACTACTCCCCGCACCCGACCCTCTCCGAGCCGCACGCTCTTCCCCGCGATTGCTCCGTCCAGGCCCTGAGCCCGAGCTCCAGGGTTCCCGGCGACCACCCCTGCCTGCCCACCAGCGCCTGCGCCGAAAGCTGGAGCGCCCCAGCCCGCACCTGCGCCGAGGCGGCCCCTGCAGGATGCAGGCTCCGCCTCCCCGCGAGGCCGACGCAGTCCAGCCCGGGCGGAGCCCCCGCCTGCGGGGAGACCTCCAGGTACGCTGCGGACAAGGATGAAGCAGGTAGCGGCCGCGGGAACCCGGGCGTGCGGGACTGCAGGGTGGAGCGAGCGTGGGAGTGCAGAGCTGTAGCGGGGCGCAGAGACGGGCGTGGTGGGGGATGTGCACGGTCGCGAGTGTGTCGACGCCCGTGGGTGTCCCTGCAGGCCCTAGTGGACGACACTGAGGATGTGTCCCTGGATTTCGGCAATGAGGAGGAACAGGCGCTCCAGAAAGCCAAAATCAGGTATGAGAGAGCAGCCAGCACAGCCGCAGATTCGCCGGGTCCCACCTGCCCTCCCGGGATTTCGTTCATTCACCCTCCCCTGGGATGGACACCCGGTGTGCTCCTTGCGCGGGCTTAGAGGGGTCCCCAGACCTCTAAGACAGACCCTGTCCGCTAGGTGCAGGCCTGAGCCATAAGCCCTGAGGTCAGAAAGCTCTTTTAGGGAGGGAAACGGGGTAGGGGTCGGGAATGAGCTTGGTGATGAAAGGGGGTGGGTGGGAGGTCTCTGAGCCCCAGCGCCAGGGGGAGGCCCGCTCCCAGAGATGACGTGGGCTGCTCCAGAACCAGCTGGCAGGCCCAGAGGCTGGTTCCCCGGAGTGCGAGCCCGCCCTTGATCCCCGGGGATGCACCCCAGCGTTGCTGGAACCCCAACTTTGCTGCTTAATACATTGGATAGCCGGGTGCGGCCTTGGGAGCCATAGCTGAGTCGCACCTGCAAAGGTGACACTAATGGGACCCTCACCAGTCCCCAGAATTGGGCCAGCATGTTAGGGGCCACTCAAGAGCCCACCATAAAGATCCATGATTCTATCTGAGGAAAGACATGGGAAGAATCTGAGTCCCAGGGAGAGGAACTGAGAGGACCCTTGAAATAAGTCCAGTTGTGTCTTGGATTATTTGGAGGGCCACATCTGGTGGTCCTCAGGACTAATTCTGGCTCTGTACTCAGGGATCACTCCTGCTGGCGCTAGGCCACCCTGTGCAGTGCGGAGGCTGGACCGTGGTCAGCGCATGCCAGGCAAGCACCCTTCCCACAGTACAATCCCATCAGCCCTGAGTTTTTTTGGTTTTGGAGCCTGCTGGGGATCAGGACTTTACTTCTAGCTGAATGCTCAGTGGACCTGGGAATGGGGCCGGAAATGGCCAACTGCAAGGCCAGAGTCTATCCCTGTGCCTCCTCTCTGGCCTAGAACCTGCACCTTCTCTCTGGCCCTGGAGCCTGTACCATCTCTCTGGCCCTGGAGCCTGTACCATCTCTCTGGCCCTGGAGCCTGCACCATCTCTCTGGCCTAGAACCTTCAGCATCTCTCTGGCCCTGGAGCCTGTACCATCTCTCTGGCCCTGGAGCCTGTACCACCCTCTCTGGCCCTGGAGCCTGTACCATCTCTCTGGCCCTGGAGCCTGTACCATCTCTCTGGCCTAGAACCTGCAGCATCTCTCTGGCCCTGGAGCCTGTACCATCTCTCTGGCCCTGGAGCCTGGACCATCTCTCTGGCCTAGAACCTATACCATCTCTCTGGCCTAGAACCTGCACCATCTCTCTGGCCCTGGAGCCTGTACCATCTCTCTGACCTAGAACCTGCACCATCTCTCTGGCCCTGGAGCCTGGACCATCTCTCTGGCCCTGGAGCCTGGCCCATCTCTCTGGCCCTGGAGCCTGGACCATCTCTCTGGCCTAGAACCTGCACCATCTCTCTGGCCCTGGAGCCTGGACCATCTCTCTGGCCCTGGAGCCTGGACCATCTCTCTGGCCCTGGAGCCTGTATCTTCAAGGGTTAGGGCCAATGACTGACCAACAGCGGGACTCTCAGGAGGGCAGAGTGACAGCACAGCAGGTAAGGCATTTGCCTTTCATGAGGCTGACCCAGGTTTGCTCCCGGCATCCCATATGGTCCCCGTGAGCACCGCCAAGAGTAATTCCTGAGTGCAGAGCCAGGAGTCACCCCTGAGCATCCCCAGATGTGGCCCCCAAAACAAAACAAAAACAGCAGGAGCCTCTGGGGAGACTACTGGGGCCCACTGTGTGGGTGCTCTGGGGGCTCTTTGCATTCCCGGGTGCCTGGGGGTGCAGAGTCACCCCACTGTTGAGAGCAGGGTTTCCTAACCCTGGCGCTGTTGGAAACCTCAGCTGTGAGGAGGCTGAGCTTGGCCCAGAACTGCACCCTTGAGATGCCAGTATCGCCCCACCGGTGACAAAAATGCCTCTCGAGGGGCTGGCAAGAGGGCACACAGGGCTGGAGCACTGACTTTTTTAAGTTGGCGTTTTTGAGTTACACCAGCGACGCTCAGGGGTTACTCCTGGCTCTTTACTCAGGAATTACTCCTGGCGGTGCTCGGGGACCATATGGGATGCCGGGGATAGAACGTGGGTTGGCCTCGTGCAAGGCAAACGCCTCCCCCTCTGTGCTATCACTCTGGCCCCAGCTTTGACTCTCTCTGCCGGAGCCCAGGCTCCATCTCTGGCACCACAGGGTCCCTTGAGCGCTGTACCAAGAGTAGCTCCTGGCATCTCTAGGTGTGGCCAAACACAAAACAAAACAAAAATGTCTTCAGCCAGGGCTGAATGTCCCCTGACTGAGAAGTTCTGGTTTCTTTTGTTTTTTTGGCCTCACCCAGCAGTGTTGAGAGTTTACCGCTGGAGGGCTCGGGGGCTGGTACTGGGGATCAAACCTGGGTCAGCCAGCGGGCCAGGCTAATGCCCTGCTGGCTATACGCCCTCTGGCTGCGGTCATTCTTTGGGGTTTGGCTATGGAGTAAACTTGCATTTGGGGGGTACTCCGACATTCCTACTTCCTCCCATTTGACATGGACTCTGGCAGGCTGGTGAGAGTGCACACACACACACACACACACACACACATACACATACACTTCCTCCCGTTTGACATGGACTCTGGCAGGCTGGTGAGAGTGCACACACACACACACACACACACACACACACGCGCATGCACGCACGTACGCACACACACAAACACACCCGGCCCGGGAGCCCCACTTTGGGATCTCTTTATTCTTCCAGAAAGTGTGTTCCCGGAGGCTCTGCACACCCCTCCCTAACTTCTGGTCCACCCATGCTACAACTCGAGAAGTACAGAAATGGAAGCGGGACCCGCCTCCCGGGCTGTCACTTTATTTGGAAAGTTCTTGGTTACCCAGGAAAGGCGCCCACAGAATCAGGGAACTGGCTGAATTTCAGTTCTCTCCGATCGAGACCCGGCTCTCAGATTCTGAAATGATCTCCTTCCAGCTGTTGCGTCTTCACTTCCCTGTTTCCATTTCTAATTGACGTGAACAGGATTACATAAACATCGGCACCCACTGGCTCCTGAGAGGGGCTGTGAACGGGCTGGAAAAGCACCTAGGGGTGCAGGGGACCCTCCCTGGGTGTTCCATGCAAGCAGCCACTTACTTGGCAGGGGCTGGGGGTGGCTGGAGCATGTTATCTCCTGGGGTTGTCCCAGAGAAGTGGAGCTACGCCTGTCCACATTTTTTTTGTGTTTGTATATGTGTGAACACGTGTATGTTAGTGTGTATGTATGTGCGTGTGTATGGATGTGTACATATGTGTATGTGGACATGCGTGCGTGTGTAAGCGTGTGCTGTGTGTGTGTGTGTGTGTGAGTGTGAGACCCCCTCCAGGGTAGAGTGGGTGTTGTCTGGACAAGTGAACCTGCTGAAATCAGTGAGACCCACTTGTACCTGGGGCTGGACGGCGGGAAGGTGGCCTCTCCTTGCCAGGGAAAGGGGACATGCCTGATGTCCAGGCCAGTCTGGCGTCAGAGTCATTCATTCCACGACCTGCGCCTCAGGGCAGGGGACCCCCCGGCACCCCTGGGTACCTTCTGGTTGGACACGGACCTGGCTTGCTGGGCCTATGCTGGGCCTGTGACACCTGTGTGTGCCCATGTGTGTGCTGGGTATGTGCTGCTCTGAGTGACCCCTGGTTCCTCAAGGACAGGTGACACCCTGGCCCGGGGCTGACCCCAGCACCCAGAGCAGCGGCACTTCTCAGGTGTCTTCATGCAGATGTGAGAACAGGGCCCCCTTCTGCGGAGGCACAGCCCCCACCCACAGGGACAAAGCTGGAGAGGTGCCCACGCCCAGTGTGACTCTGCCTCCAACAGCCCTGGGACCCCTGGGCTGTGACACTCTGCCAGGCAAGGGTGGAGCAAGGGGTGGTGTCTAGGGGGTCAGGGGCTGACATTTTGTAGAGAAGAGACACCCATGCCCGCTTTTGTTTTGGCATTAGAACTTGTAAGCCCAGAGGAAAGGACTGCTTTCTAGAACGTTCCTCATAAGGAACACGGGAGGCAGGGCTGTTTGCCAATAGCCCCGTGAGGAGGAAGGCTCAGCCATCAGGGCGGGGATCCCTGGGGCGTGAGGGAAAGCCATGAGTCGAAGGGGAATTTGGCTGCGGGGCCATTTGGGAGTGGAAGTTTTCAGGGAGTTCACAGGGATGGAGCCAGGTGGTCAGCCATCAGCAACAGCCCTTGTGTTCCCAGGGCACAGAAGGGGAAACTGAGCCAGCCAACAGGGTGGTTCCGAGCCACTGCAAGGTTGGCCCCTGGCTGCCCACATCTCTTGGGCATCAACAGGGTGGGGTACCTGGAGGGAGAGGAGGGTAGGGGGGGTCTGGTATCCCGCCGGAAACTAACCCTAAGAGGCCAGTCAGGGGCTTCTGGGAGCCGCCCTGGGCAGAACTGAGGGCTGGAGGGTGCCCAGCAGGTTGAGGGCTGCTGCTCGTCCCTCTCTCTCCTCCCGTGGGCGTGACCATCTTCGTGGCCACAGTTCCATTTCTACTCCAAGTAACCCAGTTAGCCGGGACCCGTGTGGAACTTGCCAGCAACTGGGATTGTCAGCATTTTATTCGGGCAACCACAGTGCCCGAAGAGGTGTACAGGGAAACTTAGCTGGGCGCACTACTCCCTGCTCCGTGCTGGCCTCTCATTTTTCCAGTCCAAGAGGACGCCGGCTTCCGGTCATCTCCCAACAGCTCAGTCTGGGGTTTGACGTGACAGATGCTGACCGGGAACTTGCAACCCAGGCTGTGTCGGGGGCACAGACTTGCGCAAACACGCTTCTCCGGCCCTTGGAGGATGGGAGGGGGCAGAAGTGGATGGACACGTGGGAAGATGGTCAGGCTTATGGCAAGAGGGCACAGACGCCTAGAAACCTTTCTTCTGGAACATTCTAGGTTGGCAAGCTCTCTGTGACCACCTCTAATTCTTTCTGCAGGGGGCACAGGGGAGGGCCTTGAACCAGGGCTGTGCTTTGGGCTTATTCCAGGCTCCATACTTGGGTCTCTCCGAGCAGTGCCGGGATGGAACCAGGGTGGGCGGCATGCAGGACAAGCGCCTCCAGCCCGGGACAGAATCTCTCTGGCACTGATGTGCTGAATCCTTAGAGGGCAGGGGCCCTTCCCAGGCTGCCTGGTCATGGACGGCCTCTGCATGTGACCGTGCCGTTGGTTACGGGTGGAATGACCCAACCTCTGCCTTTGGGGAACTAGCCGGGTGCCGCTGCTGCTGGGGAGGCAGATTTCTCCTCACTTCCACTTCAGCGGTGACCAAGTCAAAGGACATCCTGATATTTGGACACCTGCCCCCGCGAGGGGAAAGTACTGGATTCTTCGAAGGGAAGACGCAGCAGCAGTGTCAGGATGACTGATCCCGGCCTCTCCCCCTAGGCACCCTCTGGCCACCTTCTTCCACCTGTTCTTCCGCGCGTGAGCGCCATTGTCACCTACGTGGGCTGTGACTGGTTCAGCAGGAGCTTTGCGGGCTGCTTCGTCACTGTGCTGCTCCTCCTGTCCTTCGACTTCTGGTCTGTGAAGGTGAGGCCCCTGCGCCGGCCGAGCTCCCTAGGGCACCTCGTCAGCTGGCTGCCGAGGTCCTGGTGCTCGGGGCTGATCTGGGCCAACAGACACTTTGGTCTCGTCTCAGATGGTGGCGAGACACAGGACAGAAGGAGGCATGTCGGTGATTGCTTTGCAGGCTGCCCACCCTGCTTGGCACTGGCAGCCCTGATTCCATCCTGACACCACAGAGACATCCCCTAAACACCACCGGAGTGGCCCCCGGGCAGAGTCAGGAGTAAGCCCTGAGCGCTGCCGGGTGTGACCTCAAAACCAAGCCAACGGGGAGACAGAACAGTCTAGTGTGAGACAAGGGCCCTGTTTGTCCTGCCACTTCCTCACCCAGACCCAGGGGGCTGCCCTCGAGGCGCGATGTGGGTTCTGGGGGAAAGCCGACATCTGGGAACGCACATCTGGGGATTTGGGAGCTCTGCAGACTGCCCGTTGCAAGAGTCTGTTTACCCACATGCAGATTTGGGGATCCCCTCACAGGCTTGGCGAGGCTGGTGAAGCCGCCCGCCTGGTGGGAAGCGGCAGCTTGAGTCCATGCAAGATGGGGCCAGGGATCATTCTTGCCCATGGACACCTGTCCTCTCGCCACTTCCTCAGAATGTCACTGGGAGACTCCCTGGTGGGCCTTCGCTGGTGGAACCAGATCGATGAAGACGGGAAGAGCCACTGGATCTTGAAGCCAGGAAGGTAGGTCTGTGGCGGCTCGCAGGGTGGACAGTGGCTCAAGAGCTCTGTGGGCTCTGGGGGCTCCGTGCATGGCATGGGACAGCCCCCGAGACCCCCCCCACACACCTCTGCAGCCGCTCTCACACGCCCCCGCGGGCCTCTCCACACCACACAGCCCCCACGGAAGCCGGCGGCGAGTGTTCTGGCTCGGTCTCGTCATCTGCCCGCTCATCTGGGTCTTCTTCTTCTTCAGCACCTTGTTCTCCTTAAGACTCAAGTGGCTGGTAAGGCTCACCCAGCGGGTGGCACCCCTGGTCCCCAGGGTGCAGGTGGGTGTCAGGGGTCCATGTTTTCAAAACTGGGGCGGGGGAGACATGTCATAGCAGTGCTGGGGCCACGAGCACCTAGAGGTGCTCAGGGCTACTCCTGGCAGTGCTCAGGGCTACAACTGGTCCAGCTACTGGGAATGCAAACACCGTCAGTCCTGCTGCTGAGAACTCACAAGCCCAGGCTGCCACTGTCTGCAGAGAAGTCTGGCGTATCCCATTCAGCACTGTGCCGCCATCACCACACAGCTTTAGACTGTTTTTCTGTCCCCAGAGAGCCCTTTATGATCGAGCCACAGCATAGCGGGGAGGGTGTTTGCCTTCATGGTGGCCTACCCTGGTTCAATCCCTGGCATCCCATAGGGTCTCCGGAGCACTGCCAGGAGTAATTCCTGAGTGCAGAGCCAGTAGTAACCCGAGAACAGAGTGTGACCCCAGTTCACACTAAAGGAGCCCTTTAGCCTTGGCCCGGCCCGTGTCAGCATCCCCCAGCCCGCTGCACCAACTCTCGGTCTTAGGACCCACTTTTCCAGGGTTCCCCAGGTCCCACGGGGGCACTCTGACGGCTGAGTAACTGGTCCGCCCTGCCATGGCTCTGTCTTGCCACTTCACAAAGCCGCTGACAGCTGGCTGTGTCACCTTTGGTCTCTGGGAGTAACATCACTGAAGGTTTTGAGTTTGCTCTAAGGCCACAATGATGCTTGGGGATCAATCCCAACAGTGCTCACGGAGCCTGCAGTGCAAAGGGACTCACAGGGGTCTCCAGTACAAGGAGTGTGTACACCAGCCCTCTGGCCCAAGACTCTTCACAAAGAACCAGGCACCCTAGTTCAGGCAGGGAACTCCGCGCACGGGAGAAGCTGGTGTGCGCCCTGTGGTTTTCTCTCCGAGTTCCTGAGTTATCCACCGTGTGACTATAAGCTGGCTAAAGTAGAACAAGAGCCCTCTGCTGCATGTGTAGCAGAGTCTCCAGGACCAGGGCGTGGGGACACAGGGGCCCGGGGCAGCGAGTGCTGGGGCTCACAGATGCGTTTCTCCTGAACTGGAGAGGGTCATTGAGAAGCGCTCCCGGAAACGCGGGGTTCTGTTCTTTCTGGACACAGGCACTTGTGATTGCCGGAGTTTCCCTCCAGGCCGCAAAACCTCTACGGCTACATCCTCTGCAAGCTGGGAGGCGACAGTGACATCAGCAGGGTCACCGCCACCTTTCTGTCCCAGTCGGTGTTTCGGACGGTGAGTTCCTCAGGGCTCCCTCTGACCTGCACCCCAACACGCAGGCCGAGGGCCACCCATGGCAGCCGCTGGACCCGGCGGGCCTGTGTGGTTTCTGAACATGCGTCCCGGGCGGACCACTCACCCGTGCACTTTCTGCCTCTGTAAATACCTGCAGAATAGCCACCCTTGAACCTGTTTCCTGACCTGTGCTCGGGTACCCTGGGCTGCTGCCTCCCATTCTGAGACACTCCGGGAGCCGGGAGGCCTCCAGCTCTTGCTCCCTGTCCAGGGCCCCGGAGTCCTGCCTCGCCCATTCGGTGGAGTCACCCTTGTCCTGTCTTTCGGTGCCCCCTTCTTGTTCTCTTGTATTTTTTTTCTTTCTGGCGGTGCTGCGGACCAAACCCAGTGCCAATGCAGTCAGGAGCGCCATTAACTGGCCTCCGTGTTGGTTTTAAACAATTTTATAAAAGCTCCAGAATCAAGAAACACAAAACTCTTTATAACCAAACCCACCCCAGCAATGACCAAAAAAATCAAGAACCACAAAACTCTATAACCAAACCCACCCAGCAGTGAGCAAAGATGTCGCAAAGGGCCCGGACTGCCCTGACATGGTGGGACCGCTCTCCGCACTGAACCACACACAGCTTCCGACCGTCTGAGCCAACTGTGCAGGTGCTGTGAGCAGAACATGGACACTTCCGGAAGCCTCGCGGGCCTGCCCAGCAGCTCCCAGAGGGCTGCTCTCGAGGCTGGATGTCCACAGCTTTAGGTGAGACGCGGGAAGGCACGGGCAGAGCCAGGGTCAGGGCCACCAGCCCTGCAGGGCTGCACAGGGCCGGGACGCCCAAGGCAGGGGTCCCTCAATACAAACAGAACATGTGCCACATACCTGGGGGTGCAGGGAAACAAACAGGGGCCCTGCCCAATGGGGAGTCTGCTCTGGCCCAGCTCACAGCATCTCCCACAAAGCAGACAGGGCCGAGGGGTTGGGGTGGGGGTCTGGAGGTGCCGCCCAGATGTCTCCCGGGCCCCATCTCTGACTGGAGGCAGCTGCTGGGGTGCAGGAGTTGGGGCCGGGCAGCACCTCAGCCCTCGCTTCTCCCGCAGCCCCCCCTTCAGCCAGCCAGGGACCTGCCGAGACTGTCCTGGTGCCTTCTGCAGAGGCCTCAGTGGTGACCCGGCCCACAGGTGATTTTGTATGTGGCGGCCGCAGGCAGGGTTGGAGGAAACGTGGATCTGAACACAGGCGCTGTGGGGCAATGCCAGCGGAGGATACTCAAAGGTCTGACCAACTGCGCCTGCTGCAAACTGGTCCCTCTCCGCCCGCGCCCCGTCTCAGGAACTGGGGGTGCTCTCTCCAGACGGCTGCGGGCTACAGTACTCCTGGATTTCTGGAAGACAGGGCAGCTCATGAGTCCAGGCAGGGGATGCTCCTGGCTTCACCCCCTAAAAAGTCTGCTTTTGCAGATGCCCTGAGTCTGTGACAGAGCCGAAGGCCACAGACTGGGCATCAGGAGCACCTGAGGGGCCCAGCTGGCCTGACTGTCAGTCCTGGAACTGCTGCTCCCTGATGAGCTTTCCTGGCAGAGGGGACAGCCTGGCCCACGGGTCCCACAGCTGCCTGGTGCTGGGTGGGTCCTGCCAGCAGTTTGCCTCACCCATAGGAGCTGTTTTCCCCCAACGCCCCTCGTTTCCATTTGGGAGATGCCTCCCAGCACCGCTTTGCTTCTTGGCCCTGCAGCGTGGCCCGATGGTCTTGGGGGTTCGGTCCCAGCAGTGCCATACCCTGAGCATGCGGCCCACCCTCTCCTGTTCACGTCTGGCTACAAAGAGCTATTTCCCACACAGTAAAGTTCACCCTTCTCTGAGTTTTTAAAACTGCTGATCTGATCTGTTCTCTACGCTGAGGTTCCAGCTCAGGGGCGCCGCTGCCCTCATACCAGCCCCCTCTGCTGTGCACCCCTTCCCACTCCCCAGACACTTACTTTGAACGATGCTTCTATAGGCTAAGGTGGCTGGTGAATCGGGGCATCCGCCATGAAAGACCGGCCTTTGTCACAGCTCTTCCCTGAAGAAAAACAGGAGGGACAGGGCTGGTGAGAGAAGGGCCACCGGGCCTGGATCTGGGGGACGGACACTGAACCTCTAGCCTCCCGCCCCATCCTGCCCCCCCAACAGCCTCCCTCGGCCCCAACCTGTCCCCCCTCCCCTGCCGGGTGAGCTTGCCCGAGTGCCCCCCCCCGTGGTACAGACAGCAGAGCAAGACCCATGCCCACCTATGTGTGGGTCCAGGGGCACTCTGCCGAGGAGGGGCACCTGCAGGTCGTGGCACATGGGCTCTGCGCCCCGTTGTGGGCGGGAATATCTGAGACTCTTTCTGTGAGGCGAATCGGGGGGGGAGAGGCGTGATGTCTGGGCGGGCCGGAGACACGCTGCTCATCTTCCGCTCCGCCAAGGCCGGGGCCCGGCCTCACCTTACACTTGGGGCAAATGAAGCCGCTCATGTTCTCCACCACCCCGATGATGGGCAGTTTCACTTTGTGGCAGAAGCTGATTTCCTTGCGGACATCCTGCAGTGACACCTCCTGGGGTAGAGAGAGCCAAGTCTCAGAGGGTGCTGGGGGATCTGCCTCAGACTGCACCCACCCCAAGTCAGAACCCAGCGGCTTCCACACCATGACGCTGCCATCTGCTTTAGAACGGCCGCGGTCCTGGCCTCAGTGGCACTAGCACACACGGGCAGTGCGCGGTACCTCGGGGTGGTGACGGTACAGGCTCTCACAGGACCTACACTACCCTGTGGTCTGAACACAGCTCTGATGGGCAGAGAAGGCCTAGGGTTGTGCTGGCATCCCCTAAGCCGCATGCTCACACAGGGGCAGCCATGGTGCCGGCCCTCACATGCTTCCAAAGGCTCCCAGGCTCTGGGTCACTGACATCCCCAAGCAAACCTCAGGCTGCGGCCCTGCTCCTTAGCCAAGTCCTGAGGGGGCGGCCAGAGTTGGGGGATTCCTGGCCTGAAGCCACGTTTGCCAGAAACCAGCACCAAGGGGCCACGGAGGGCGGTACCGCCACTTCCTCTTCCTGAATTAGGGGCTCCACATTCTCTACACGAGCATCCTGGGGAACAGCTCAGGCTGCTTCCATTTCTGTCTGCTATGAACAGGCTCAGGGCGCCGGTGATGTCACAGTGAAACCAGGGGAAAGTCCGGGCACCCCGCCACCTGCCTCCCGGGCCCCACCTGCGGTGTGGTGATGATCACGGCCCCGTCAATGCGCGCTGCTGCCAGGTACTGCACGACCGAGAGGTGCTCGTCGGACGCCCCCGGCGGCGTGTCCACGATGAGGAAGTCCACATCCCCCAGTCCACGTCACGGAGGAACTGCTTGATCATGCCTGGGGCGGGGATCACGGTATTGCCCTTTTCCGCCCCAGGTCCTAGAGTCCCTGCAAGTTGGCAGACTGGGTGGGGGCCTGGCCCCTAACGGGAGGTCTGGGGTGCTGCTCACCACCATGCACTGCACGGGAGGACCCCCCAGGCCCAGTGTGAGCCACGCAGAGGGCAGCCCTCAGGCCTCAGTGCCCCCACACGTGGACACAGCTGCCCCGAACAGCATCACGTGACCGACCCCCTGGACATGGCTGGTCTTTCTGTTTGACCATCGAGGGCAGCCGTGGGACAGGGTGCAGAGGAACCAGGGAGGACGCACCGCTTTTTCTTTGGGCCCCTCCAGATGACGGCGTCGTCAGGGCTGCCGAGCAGGAAGCCCACGGACATCACCCCCAAGTTGTCTTCCAGGAACTGCAGCGGGGAGCAGGGAGACCCCGCTGAAGCAGAGACCGCCTGGCCCTGTCTCTGTCCACACTTGGTGGCAAACTGACCCAAGGAGCCAGGCCACATGCCCCTGTCAAGTCCTTCCCCCCAGCCCCTCCTGTTTGGGTGCATGAAGTTTCATTGGCACATGCCACAGCCACTGTTTGCACATGGCTGCTGCGCCACCCCAGCGGAGCCTCTGTACCCTCCTGAGCAATGAAATCTGGAGGGCAAGGAAAGGTTGTTCCCACCTGCCCTCTCGCCCACACACCCATGGCCGGGAACTCACCACAGGAGACCAGCCTGAGCCGCTCTGGTGCACCTGCATGAATGAGTATGGGGGTCACGGGAAGGCAGAGCTCCCTCCCGCCCACTGCCCCTTCCCGCTCTAATTCCTGTGCCTGCTGTTACTGGGGCACTCAGCCGCCCCAGTGAGGTCAGCTTCAGAGCTGTTACTGGGGGATGTCCACTCAGCACCCCAGGCAGTGAGGTCAGTTTCAGAGCTGTTACTGGGGGATGTCCTCTCAGTCCCGGGCAGTGAGGTCAGCTTCAGAGCTGTTACTGGGGGCAGTCAGGGCAGCTTCACAAGCCCGTTATTGGTGGGCAGGGGTGTCTACTCAGCCCCCGGGCAGTCAGGTCAGCTTCTCTAGCTGCTCCAGGATGTGAGTCTTCAGGCCATCCTGTGTTGGGACATTTTAAAATGGGGCGGGGGCGCCAGGGCACAGCGTGCCTCCCGCAGGATCCCAGGGCACTACCGTGGCATGCAGTGGACACAGCCACCCAGTCAGTGGCCGAGGGTCAACTCTAGGCTGCTGTACCAAGGGCAGCTCACCCGAGGTTCACTCTTCCCAGAAGCTTCCTCACGCCAACAGGCAGCAGGCACAGGCCGGGCTCCCACGGCTGCTGTACTAGGGGACCCAGCCAGGGCGGCGCCGCCACAGCCCAGGGACAGGGACTAACTCTGGCCCCAACTCGGGGTACTGTCAGCTGTGGTGAGAAGGGGCCCCTGCCGTGCCCCACTGTGCAGAGGGAGCCCCCGCGCTGTCCTGGTTCCTGCGGGGGCAGACAGTCCCAGCCTCTCATCTGCGGGGGACTTCTGCATTCTCAGCCATTTCCCTTCCCCTCTTGGGAGGCTGCTCTGGGGCTCAGTGAACTTGACACTTTACATCTGCGGAGGCTGGACGGGGGCCAGGACAAGACATGGCTGTCTTTTGGGCTGGGCCAGGGGGCTGCCCTTACCTGCTCTCCTTCCAGGCCCATGATGCGGGGGATCGAGGGCCCGCAGATATCAATGTCCAGAAGGGCCACCTGGGGAAGGAGGAGGGACAGTGAGAGTGGGTGGAACCCTCCAGACGTGCTGCTAAGGGGAGGAGAGGCGAGCAGTCACGAGAGTGGGATCAGGGGCAGGGACAGGACCGGAACCGGATCTGGGTTCAATGCCCCACCCCACATGGCCAGGTGCTGACCTCAAGGCCCCTGAGCACCATGGGCTGGTCCGGGTCAGCCCCAGAAGTACTAGGGCCCTCGCCGTATTGCACCCCTTTGGGTCCTCACACTGAGCCACCAGCCCAGTCAGCCGGGAATGACCCCAGGCCCCCTGCGCACCACCTGGGAGCACCGCACACCCCCCCAAAAATCTGGGTCAGACAAGGACCCAGTGGGGTCTCATGAGACACAACCTTTCTCCTCCCAGTCAAGAGACACAGCTCCAGAGAGAGAGAGAGAGGGAGGGAGGGAGGGAGGGAGGGAGAGAGACAGAGGGAGACGGGCGCCACTTGCATCAACGCAGACGGGAGGGTGGCTGCAGACAGCTGCGTGGTGCCCCAGTCAGGCCCTTCCACCTGGCTCTGTCCTTGTGTGTGGGGAGGGTGTAGCTCCATTAGAAGCGGAGCCCCAGGGGGAGGGGGGGCAAACCCCGAGGTGGTCTCCAATCCCCACCACCAGGGGTCAGAGAGGAGCCCAAAGGGGACCCTCTCCTGCAGCCCCGAAGTTCCCACTGTTGAAGCTCAACCCAAGAAACGGAAACCAAGAACACAGAAAAACACTGTCTGTGCCCAGGTGGCCCTGGAGCCTCCCCGACCCCGCAAGAGCCCTCTGAGGATCAGGCCGCACCCCAGAAAGCTCCCTGCACCCCAGGGCACTTGGTCCCAGGCTAAACAGGGCTGCAGATCTGAGGCCTAGAAAGTCCGAACTGGGTAAGGAGAGAGGAAAGTGACCCTGGACAGCAGCACGCCAGGGGACAGCGCTCAGGCTCCCTAGTTCCAAGGTAGGAGACGCAGCCCCCTGGCCCTCTGCAAGGACCCCAAAGCGCTGCCCAACTCAGTCTAGGGAACTGCTCTTGGTCAGCTGTGAACTCCCAGACCACAGCCGCGCCCCGCTTCCTCCCAAGGCCCCACCTGTGTATTTTCATCCTCTGCCAGGCCATGGGCCAAGTGGGCGCTGAATGTGCTTTTGCCGACGCCGCCCTTGCCAGACAGCACCAAGATCTTGTGCTTCACCGTCTTCATTTTCTCTCGGATTTCTTCTACGGCTGCACGAGAAAGGCAGGTGAGGATGTTCCTGGCACATGCCCCCTGTCCTGCGCCCCACGACACACAGCCAGTGGCTGGGAGGAGCGAGGTCCAGGGAAATGTTTCGGGGGCTCCCCGTGATACTGCAACCAGTGGGAGTCAGGGGGCACCACTGCTGACCACCTGTTACGGGGCCACCTGTCCTCCCTCCTGGAGCCAGATGTGACCCTGCTGGGACTCGGGCAGCGCTACCAGCCCTAAGGCAGACTCATGACAAGGAATGGATCCCTGCCGACCAAGAGACACTTGGCAAAGTCTGGGGACACTGTCAGCTGTCACCGGAAAGGGCAGGCATGTGGCAGGCAGTGTCAAGCCTGAGCCCAACCTTCCACAAAGCTGAGGTGGACAGAGTGGCTGTCCATCAACATGCCTCTAACTTCAAATCCTGAGACACGCCACGAGGTTACTGAGTCGCTTCATGCCACAGGCCGCAGTACTGGGGCTTACTCCTGGCTCTCTGCTCAAGAGATTACTCCTGGCAGGGTTTGGGGGACCATATGTGGTGCCCAGATTCAGGTGCGCAGAGGTGGGCTGGAACAAAACCTGGGCAGCCGGAGGCAACACGACTGTCTTAGCTCGCTTTCTCTCCAGCCCCTTCCCCATTTTGAGAGTGAATGGGGGGCTGCCGAGGTTAAAACTCTTGCTCGTGGAGGCTGAAACACTTGCTATATGCAGGGCACTCAGGAACCGGTCCCTAGTCTCCAAATGAAAAATCATTCCCCTGGGGGCCAGAGCGATAGCACAGCAGGTAGGGCATTTGCCTTGCATGTAGCCTACCCAGGTTCGATCCCCGGCATCCCATATGGTCCCCAAGCACCGCCAGGAGTAATTCCTGAGCAAAGAGCCGGAAATAACCCCTGAGCATTGCCGGGTGTGTGACTCAAAAAAAAAAAAATCATTCCCCTGGGACTAGCGGGAGTTTCATTGCTCCCTTGCACCCAGGAGGCAGGGCTCGGTCCCGACAGGCCACAGTCCCCTGGTACCACTGGGAGTGATCCCTGGGTAGAGACACAGTCACTATTAGGCACTGCCAGTCCTGGCCCCTAAGCCAACAAACAAGCTCTTCCCAAGCCTTCCAGTGTCTGCTTGTTTGTTTTGCTTTCTTGGTCACACCCAGCAGTGCTCAGGGGGACCATATAGGATGCCAGGTATGGAACCTGAGTGGACCACTTGTATCACTTCACTTGTCTTCCCATTGTTCATCAATTTGCTCAAGCGGGCACCAGTAACATCTCCATAAGTCTCACGTGCTAGTGTAGCCCAAGGGCATCTGCTCACTCCAGGAACATGAAGAGCCTCAAACCATTCCTTCAGGTCATGGGAATGAGGTCTATAATTGTTACTGGGTTTTGACACATCAAATACAACATGGGTAGCTTGCCAGGTTCTGCCATGCGGGTGGGATACTCTCGGTAGTAGGCTCTCAGTTCGTGCATTTACAGATGAACGGGAGAGATCGGTTTTTCTCTTGGGTGGAGTTCTGACGAGCTGTGGAGTCCGGATGTTGAAAATGGCGGCCCCTCATGATGCGAGGTTCTACTGGGATGGCGAGTCAGGACTGTCCCGG
The DNA here is from genome assembly GCA_021461705.1 of Cryptotis parvus. NCBI lineage: Eukaryota > Metazoa > Chordata > Mammalia > Eulipotyphla > Soricidae > Cryptotis > Cryptotis parvus. The sequence continues at coordinate 21,609 of JAJIBD010012122.1, forward strand.
ACGCCTCATGATCAGCAGAGCACAGGGAGAGCCTGTAGCATCTCTGCCCTGTATATCTGTGTCTCTGGTTCACGCATACCTGGGCTTGAAATAGGCTTCGCTGTAGGGTGGGACCACATGCAAGGGAAAAGCCTACCCGCTGTACTATCACTCCGGTCCCCAATGTTTTGCTTGTAACTCTCTTTTCTGGTTGCTATTGCTGCATGAGCCACAGCTGGAAATTCCGAGGGTGTGTAGGGGGTGCCTGGACACTGACCCTGGACCCACATCCCAGCCCCCTTCTGTCGTTTCATCTTGTCTGTTGCTGGCCAGCTCAGGGATCAAACACAGCGCCAGGTGCTGAACCAAGGGTGGGCTTGTGCAAGGGGAGCGCCCGACTGGTCCCTCAGTGTCACCCCACATGCTCTCCCCGGGAATTCGTCCGATATTGGCCTCGCCTCCGTCCCAGCGAAGGGCAATGGTCACTGATTGCTGCTTACAACTGTGCCCAAACCACAGGTGGCCTCCTCCAGATGACCGCGGGTCCCGGCCGCTCACACCTGCAGCCTCACCATCTCCCTGGCCGCCCCGACCTGCATTAGGTTCTAGAAAGCCCCTGCGCTAACCTCCTGGCTGCGCCCGCATCCCGCCCCCTGTCACTCATCCCGCAGGCCCCGCCCACACCCCGCCCCTTCCTGCTCCGCGCCTCTCACTTCCGCTCGGTCTCCCTCGTGCCTCACCTGGGTCCGGGGCGGCGCCGGCTCCCGAGGCGCAGCGCCCCTGGTTGGGGCAGCCCTGGCAGGAGGCTCCTCGGCCCGCCTGGGCGCTACCAGCGCCGGGACAGTCTGCGAGGGACGAAACCACAATTAGAGCAGCTCTTGTGCCTCCGGGCCCCGCCACCCCCGCCCCCTCGCCGCACGCTCACCCTCAGGCACCTCCTCCATTCCGCCGGCGAGGACGCTGATGCCGGCAGCCGGAAGCTGTCGTGACGCACTTCCGTTTCACTGCGCCAGATTTGGTCCCGGTCGCCCGAAATAAGTCTCGGAGTCCGAGAGCTTGTTCTGCGCACGCGCAAGCTTAGTGCAAAAAGGGAGGGCTGTGTGTAAGTTTCGTTGTTTCGCGCTCTTTAGAATTGAGCTGCTGGTGCCCCTCTCTTGAGTATTTCAGTGCGCAACTCTGAGATCTCCGCGAATCCAAGGACATTTCCATACCCAAGAAGTTTACTGCTGATGCAAAATGGTCAATATGCATTTTGTGTTCAGGTTCACTCAGCTGTCCTGAGATAAGGCTGTAGTCCTCTAGCCAATGAGAATCAAGCCTTGCTGTCAGTCTCTTCATTCTCCCTTAACTCAGAGCAGCCCTCTCTCTCCCCCCCCGCCGCTTCTTGTCTTTCATTACTGTTGGTGACTAAATGCGTCGGGCCCATCGTCTTATATATTTTGTCTTTTTAAGGGGCTGGGCATCTGGTAGTGCTAAGGGCTTACTCCTGGCTCTGCGCTCAGCGATCACCCGGTGGGGCTTAGGGACTATAACGGATGCCACAGACCCAGCTTGGGTCAGCCACGTGCAAGGCAAGCATCCTCCCCACTGTACTGTGCTCAGTTCCCAACATTTTCTTAATTGTGATTCCCCACCCTGATCAGTTTTAGATTCAGGTTAAATTTTTAGCAAAACACCACTGAGTACTGTGTATTCTACTGTCCAGGAGCCGTGGACTACCAGTCGGTCCCATAACCGCTCACCTGCAGTTGGGGCGCTTGGTCTGAGGGTAAGGAAGAAGTGACACGGTTGGTCCAGCGGGAAGGCTGTTGCCTTGCTTGAGGCCGACCCGGACTCGATTTGGCATCCCATGGGGTTCCCCCAAACCTGCCAAGCACCGTCTCTGAGTGAAAAGTCCAGGGTAACCCCTGAGCACTGTTGTGCTTGGCCCAAAAAACAAACAAAAAAAACTTTCCATGGGAAATGAATCTGGGTGGCCTGGCGTGATAAACGGGTCATGTAAATGAACACACAGTGGTTTATTTCATTTGCTTTTTGGGTCACACCAGCGATGCTTAGGGGCAATTCCTGGCTCTGCACTCAGGAATTACTCCTGGCAGTGCTCAGGGGACCCTGTGGGATGCCGGGATAGAGCCTGGGTAAGCCGAAGTGCAAGGCAAACGCCCTCCCCCTGTGCTATCGCCTCCCGCCGCCTCTCGGTGGCTTAAGGAGATCTCTTACCCGAATTAGCAGTACTGCTGGCCAGCTCTGTCCATTTGCTTCCTGACAATCAACCCTTCCACAAGCCTCATGTCTGGGTCCCCCTCTCAGGGGCTCAGATAGCAGGAACAGGACAGTAAAGTCGCTAAGCTGGAGCTCTCCGGCTCCAGGGCCCACATCACCCACAGCACGCAGCGGCCTGGCTCCAGGCAGAGTCGGACCGAGGTGAGAGCAGGGCAGGCCCCCCGCTCCCTCATGGGACTTCATCATCAGCCTTACCAGTGAATCAGAACCCAGCCTCGGGACCCTGAGTGCCCCCACTCTCCACCAGGTTCCCTCCTGCTGCCCCTGGCACATTCTACCCTTCCAGGCTTGCTGCACCGGGCGGCAACCAGGAACGCTGAGTTCAGCCCATACTGCTGATATGCGGATAATACAGGGAAAGTCAAGGGACGAGGGGGCAAAGGCGGATTGGCTTAGGGACAGAAATGGCACTGAGGATGGACTTGATAGCAAAGACTGACCCACAGCCACCTCGCAGCCAGGCTGCAGGCATCACCCACCCATTTGCAGAGGAGAGCTGCTGGACAGGGCAGGGCCCAAGCTTCGAGGACCTCATGGCGCCGTACCGAGGGGCTGGTATTTTCTGCCTCCGTCCAGTAGGTGGCACTCTTCTCCAACTTATAACCAAAAATTGTAGGAAGCTGAAAATAAAATCAGTCGTGGACAATTTCCCCTTCCTAAAAAAATAAGTTTTTAGGGGGCGGACACACCTGTGTGTGCTCAGGGGTCACTCCTGGTGGTGTTTATGGATTATTTGCAGTGCCAGGGTGCAGGGCAAACTCCCCGCGGTACTATCTCTTTCGCCCCTCCTGTTTGTAATCGGAGTTTTACGACATTATTATCTGACAGCTTTACACTCTACAGTGTGATACAAAGGTTTGTTTTTCACCCATCAGCATGCAAACCACATTGTTAAGTCATAGGCATGTCCCAGGGGCCATTTCTGGTGGTTCTTAGCCAACTAGACCGGTGGCTTGGTGCCAGGGTCCGAGCATGTGGGTTTGCTCAGGCCCTGCAGTGCTGGGGATTCCCCCAGATCACCTGGGCCGGGTTCGAGGATCACCGGTGGTGCTCAGGGTATGAGGCTCGGGGGCACCCTCTCCCATACGTGACCCTCTCCAGGCGGCCCTGCCCCCCCACCTCTAACACCCTCCCAAAGAGAATTCAGAAGAATGAGTTTTCCACTTACATTTAATTTTTTGTTTGTTTTAAGGGGGAGTGGTTTTGGGATCAGAGGTGCTGAGGGTTTAGTCCTGACTCTGTATTCGGGGGTCACTCTTGGTGGTGTTGGAGTCTAAATTGGTACAAGGCAAGTGCCCTCACCACTGGACTATCATTCTGGCCCTCCACTAGCATCTTTTAAGAGATGGAAACAAGAGTCTTTTAAATTATATATTTAAAAGACAAAAAAAAAAAAGAGCCGGAGGGTCTCTCTGCCATGGCCTGTCAGGGCATTTGATGAGCTCAAGACCTTTCTGAGTAGCCTCTCTAATCTCCACCAATAATTTCAGAGGGAAATGAGCCCCTGCCCCCTAGCTTTGTCCTTTAGACCCAATCAGCCGATATAAAGATCCTAGTTCAAGTTTAGAGGCCGAGTTAGGTTAAAGATTACTTGTATTAACTCAATTGCCCGCTTTCTAAACTAAAATCACACCTCGCCGATCACACAGCGCACCAGCTGTTTGATATTCTAGACACAAATACAAACAGCCCATGGAGACAGGACACAGGCCGAGGCGGGAATAACACCCCAAAGTCACACCATGAACCCCAACCTTCCCTTCCAAAGTGCTCAGGCTGCTGCTTGTCGGGGCCTCTGGAATTAATGCCGAGATCTGAAGAATAAATAACCCAGAGGGACCTTTGGGGACTCAGCAGACACGTAGTAACTCCAACAGAGCTGCCTCCGGGGTCTGCTGGGAGGCTGGAGACCCCCGACCCCTCAAGCCTGTTTGCAGCTGCTCACCGCAGTGCTATCAACAGTCAGAAGCGGAACCGATCCTGCACCCGTCCGTCCACGAGCGGAGAATTAAAATGTTTTATCCTTTATTAAGTTTATTTATTTATTATTTTTTGCTTTTTTGGGTCACACCCGTGATGTTTAGGGGTTACTCCCAGCTCTCCTGGCTGTGCTCGGGGACCCTATGGGATGCCAGGGATGGAGTCCAGTTTGGTGGCATGTAACGCAAATGCCCTCCTCTCTGTGCTATCACTCCAACACGGAATACTCATTTTTTAAAAACTGAAGTGCATCCGGGGCTAGAGCAAGAACAGGCCAGGAGGTAAGACCTGCTTGCTTTGCACAGACCATTTCGGTCCCACTGATCCCCTGAGTGCTGGTCCCTCACTGGTCCCGAGTGCTGCCGGGAGTTAAGTCCTGAAGGCAGAGCCAGGCGGAAGTCCTGAGCACTGCCAGATGTTACCGCAAAACCAAAAAGAAAAAAGAAGAGACAGAGAGAGAGGCAGACAGAGAGAGAGACAGAGAGAGAGAGGCAGACAGAGAGAGGGACAGAGAGACACAGAGAGACACATAGAGAGAGACAGAGACAGAGAGAGAGAAAGAGACAGACAGACAGAGGCAGAGAGACAGAGAGACAGGCAGAGACAGACAGACAGAGAGACAGAGACAGAGAGACAGACAGACAGAGACAGACAGAGAGACAGAGAAAGACAGACAAACAGACAGAGAAACAGAGACAGAGATAGAGACAGAAAAAAGACAGACAGACAGACAGAGACAGAGAGACAGACAGAGAGAGACAGAGATAGAAAGAGAGACAGACAGACAGAGACAGACAGACAGAGAGACAGAGATAGAGACAGACAGAGACAGAGAGACAGACAGAGAGAGACAGAGTGACAGAGACAGACAGTCAGAGATAGACAGACAGACAGAGAGACAGAGAGACAGAGAGACAGACAGAGACAGAGAGAGACAGAGATAGACCGACAGACAGACAGAGAGAGAGACAGAGAGAGATACAGACAGAGACAGAGAGAGACAGACAGAGACAGAGAGAGAGACAGAGAGACACAGACACATAGAGACAGACAGAGACAGAGAGAAAGAGACAGAGGCAGAGAGACAGAGACAGACAGAGAGAGACAAAGACAGAGACAGACAGACAGAGACAGAGAGACAGAGAGATAGACAGAGAGAGACAGACAGAGAGAGACAGACAGACAGAGACAGAGATAGAGACAGAGACAGACAGACAGAGCGACAGAGACAGACAGAGGGACAGAGACAGACAGACAGAGACAGACAGTCAGATAGAGAGAGACAGAGATACAGAGAAAGACAGAGACAGACAGAGACAGACAGACACAGACAGACAGACAGACAGACAGAGACAGAGACAGACAGACAGAGAGACAGAGAGACAAATAGACAGAGAGACAGACAGACAGAGAGAGACAGAGTCGATTTCCTGTATGTGCATGCATGATGCGTGTGTGTGCATGTATGTGCACGTACCTGTGCCAGTGTGTTTGCATGTGTGTGTTACAAGTTAGAGCCGGGGCCTGACTGGGATCAGTCCCTGCCCTCAGCCGGAGCTTTATGACAACGGTACTGAGTCACAGAGGTCCTGAGAGAAGCACCTCGCTCTGCGGCCCTTGGCTCCGGGCAGACTCTTGTCCTTGCTGGACCGATGGGAAACGATGGAGTTTCTAGGCACCACACAGACCGCCAGCTACTGCAGGCCCAAGAAGTTCTGTGGCCTTAGCGCACTGGCCCCCGTGGCCACCTGGCCACCGCCACAGGCCAGCATGCCCCCGTGGTGACTCAGGAATGCTACCAGCCGTTTCACCTGCCCGGCCGCTACCCCGACTCCTGGAGGCCCAGAATCCTGTACAGGGTCTCGGACACCCAGAGCTGCCCCGAGAAGTGTCACAGCAGCCCGTCCCCGCCCGTCACCCTGCCCATGCTCCGTTCCACCCTCTTCAGCCGCTGCGACTCCAGAGACTGGGAGCGGTCCAGCCAGCTGCAGCTGCGGGCCAACGACGCCTCCCGCCTGTGGGCCAGCCACATGGTGGGTGACACGGGGCGGCTCATGCAGGACAAGGACCAGCTGACACGCCAGACGCAGGGAGGGCACCACGCGGAACCTGGGCCAGAGGCTGACGGACATCGGCTTCTGGAAGGCGGAGCTCAGCCACGAGCTGGAGCGGCTCCTGAACGAGAATCAGAGCATGGAGAGCACCAAGAGGCGGCTGGAGAACGCGGCGCAGGGAGATGAACTGCCCGCTGCAGGTGCGCGGGCCCAGGGCCAGGGAGGACACCCGCAGGTGGACGGTGACACGGCATCATTAACAACGATCAATGTTTAAGGCAAAAAGACAAAAAAAGAGTATGACCTAGGGCTGGGGAGATGGTGCCGGAGCCAGGAGCACGGGAAAGCAAGGGCCCGAGCGATAGCACAGCGGGGAGGGTGTTTGCCCTGCACGCGGCCCACCCAAGTTCCACCCCTGGCATTCCTTAGGGTCCCCGAGCACCTGATCAGGCCTGAGCCAGGACTGATCCCTGAGTGCAGAGCCAGGGGTCATCCCTGAGCACCACCAGGTGTGGCCCCAGAGTAAAACAAAAACCCGAAGTGACCAATGAGAATCGAAATAGTGGAACAATGGAAAATGTGTTCACGATCACGATCACGATCACGATCTTCCCGTTAATCATCTATTTGCTAGAGCGGGCACCAGTAATATCTCAATATGTCCTGTCACATGCTGTAGAGCCAAGGGCATCGGCTTGGTACAGGAACATAAAGAGCCTCAAACCATTATATTAGGTCATGAGAATGATCTAATATAATTGTTACTGGCATTTGGCATATCAAATACAACACGAGCAGCTTGCTAGGCTTGCCGTGCGTGGGAGGCATACTCTATAAACACCTCCAAATAAAGCCTTTATTGATGAACTGCGCGGCCGCAAGTTCATCAATGTTATTATGTGTTATATATGATTAAATATATATTTAATGTGTTATATATGATTTAATGTGTTATATATGTGTTATATATGTGTTATGTGTTATATATGTGTTATATATGTGTTATATATGTGTTATATATGTTATATATATGTGTTATATACGTGTTATATATGATTAAAGGGGGAAGTGGGGACACAGACAGTACGGGGGAGGGACTGGCCTCGCGCTGCTGATCAGGGCCAACCCCAGCTCTGCATGGTCCCCCGAGCGCCACTGGAAGCGATCCCTGAGCACCTCTGGGAGTGGCCCCTGCTGCCCCTCGCCCCTTAAAGGATGAGTGTGTGAGGCTGGGATGGTCCCAGTGGCCCCTGGCCTGTGGGTTGTGATGATCGTCCTCTCCACGCGGGGCGCTCTGGAGCCGCTGAGCTGCTATACAAGGGGTCCCTAGTTCAGGCTTCTCTCCATGTGTCCCTCCCTACATCTGCAACGGACGCTGGACGATCCAAGGGGGCTTTCTCAGTCCTAACGAGAATTCTAGGGGGAAGAGGACACGGCGGTCACATCTGGCTGTGCTCTGGCCTCCAGAGCCCCGGCTGAGCCGCTGTCTGCTGACCACGTGGGCCTATCCTTGGTGGAGGCGGAAGGCGGGCGAGGGCGAGGCACCAGCCTGCGCATCATGTGTGTGCCTCAGGATGGGCAGGTTCAGCTCCCTGAAGGCCCGGGCTGTGAGCCCCTCCGCGGCCTGCAGGGGGCGGGAGCGAGCGCCCAGGGTGGAGGTTTTCAGGGGGCTGCCCTAGGCTGTGCGGGTCTGAGTCCGCAGAGCTGCCACGCGCTGTGGGTGAAGGTGGGGCCACAAGGGGACTTTTGTGTTGTGGTGCCGGGGATCGAAGCCTCAACACCTGCAGGCAAGCAGCCACCTGCCCTGACTTACATCCTGGCTCCCCAGGGGACCGAGTTCCACTGTATCCGGCTGGAATCTGGGGTAGCTCTGCAGCATGCCTCAGGCCTTGGGGACGACGTCTCCAGATACCCCCAGAAGTCCAGGCTTTCCTCCCCTGGGAACAGCAGTTGGGAAGCGTCTAGACCTTCCCCCAGACTGCAGCACTCAGCCCTGCCACCCCGTGGCCTCTGGGACCACCTCACAGCGCCATCATGGTACCCCATCCCGCCTCCGCCTCCTCCCTCCCGGCCTCCCCAGACCTAGGAACCGTTTTCCAAACCGCAGCCAGAAGGTTGAATTTTAAATAGGGTGCTATTTAAAATCACCCCCCATTTTCCTGCTGAATATACAACCTCACACCATGAGTGGCTTCCTAATGCTCCCTAGTTAGCACCCTAAATGCCTGGTCATGGCCTCTGTCCTGTCCTGCACTGTCCACCCTCTCTCCCATCCTCTCTCCCCACCCCAGTCCTGATGGCCCCTGGCTGCTGCTACTGACCACAGGGCCTTTGCAAGTACTCCCCCACCCTTCAGGTAGCGGGTATGACTCACTACACTGTCTCCTTCTCAGAGAAGCACCGGCCAGCTCCCTGCAGGCCCCCAATGTTTCCCATCAAAGTCAGAAGCGGAGAGTTTGGGCCAGAGCAATAGTACAGCGGGGAGAGCGTTTGCCTTGCATATGGCCAACCCGGGTTCAATGCCGGGGGGGCATCCCGTAAGGTCCCCGAGCATTGCAGGGAGTAATTCCTGGGTGCAGAGCCAGGCATCACCCCTGAGTATTGCTGGATGTGACCCAAAAAGCAAAAATAAATAGACAGACAGATACATACATACATACATACATACATACATACATACATACATACATACATAAAATTAAAAAATAAGAAAAAAAAGAAATGGAAAGTTTTCTTTCCTCCTAGTCGGCCCCCAGGCCTCCCCGACCTCGGCAGGGGGCTGACACAGAGAAGGGGGCTCCCTGGGCTCCCTCCATTCTTGGGGGTGTCCGGGTGCCCTGAGCTGTCTTCATCCCAACACCAAGACTCATGGCTCCTGCTCCAGCAGCTCCTGTGGCCCATTGTGACGTCAAAGGCCAGTGGCCCAATCACTAATCCCCCTGTCCTGGGTCTCTCTACCTGCCAGGAGGCACTCACCCAAAGCCCCTCTTTCTGCTCGGCCCCCCAATCAGAGCAAAGTTCCAGGCTTGGGTGACAGGTTACCAGGCCTTCCTGGGCTCTGGTCACTTTCCCAAGACACACACACACACACACACACACACACACACGCACGCACACGCACACACACACACACGCACACACATTCAAAGACGTCCCCTGGGGGTTCCGCTCCTGTTCAGAGGAAATATTTGCTGACTCCGTTCTGGTGCTCTCTCTGATGGTCCAAGTGGCTTCACCCTCCCCCACTCCCCCAGCAACCCTGGCAGAGGGGTGCCAACGCTACACCCTCCTGCAGAAGAGGAAACGGAGGGTCCGGCTGCTCCTCGAGTCTGGGGGGCTCATGGCGGGGAGGGGCTGGGTGTGATCCGGTCTCTGACGTCACCACAATTGAGTTATCATGTGCTTCAGTCTCCCTTCATCCAAGAAACACCCCTTTCATTTCTTTCTTTTTTGGGGACAGGTCATACCCGGCGATGCTCAGGGGTTACTCCTGGCTCAGCACTCAGGAATTACTCCTGGTGGTGCTCGGGACCATATGGGATGCCGGGGATCGAAGCCAGTTCTGCTGCATGCAAAGCAAACGCCCTCCCCCCGCTTTACTATCACTCTGGGTGCCCAGGTTTTGAGCTGGCATACCAGCCTTGCATTTGGGCTTGCCGCCTGCAAGGAAGGGTTCCTCACGTCCTGTGCCATCTCTGGCCTGGCAGTGGAGCTTTACCCTACTTCTTATTACGGTTGGTAGAGATTGAGGGGAGCACGGGGCGGGGTGATGTCTGTAGCCTTCATCAACCCTGGCTGCTCACCAAGAATAAATCTGAATGCCCGGTCAGTTCCCAGGACAGGACTTTATCTTTCTTTCCCTCCGTGGGCCCGTGTCCCGCAGCCTCCCACTGGGGCAGGGGGGCAGAACCCCGCTCAGTGCAGTGATTCGCCCCATAAAGTACCCAGGCACCGTGGGACGCTGGGTGCAGCAGCAGAGGAAACACTCCCTTCCTCTGCCGCCAGGTGGCCCTCGAGTGTCTGTACCAGCGAGAGAAGAGGATCGAGACGGACCTGGTCCATGACAATGTGGAGAAGAACCTGATCCGGGTAGAGCCCCCAGGACCCCCAGAGCCCAGGGAGGGAGGCAGAGAGAGAGTGAGAGCTTTATCTGAGTGCAGCCTGTCCTGAATGCACACACTCCATCCCAGCCAGAGTCTAGGCTCAGAGGCCAGCGGGTGGAGACAGGAACAGGAAGAAAAGGGGTCTCTTGGCAGTCCAGCTTCTCGCTACCAAGTGGCAAGGATGCATCCAACGTCCCAGGAAAGAGTCCAGTTCACGTCTGCTGGACACTGAGTCCGTTACTGTACCGCTGGCCCGCCATTATCTAATTTCCTCAAGTAACCAGTTAGGTGCCGCCCCGCCATGGAAAAGCACGCCAAGGGGAGAGGAGGAGGGAGATGAGGAATCTGGCCCAGGAACAGGACATGACCCCCACACACACACACACACACACACACACACACACACACACACACGCACACACACACACTATGACAGTTCAGTTCCTGGGGGCAGAGGGGCGGGAATAGGGGTGAGGAACGTGGGGGTCTCTGATTTGGGGGCAGGGAGGTGGGGAGATTCTAAGGACTCTCCGTGACTCTTGTTCATTGCAGGAAGTAGATTTGCTTAAATGTTGCCAAGAACAAATGAGGAAACTGGCCCAGAGGATGGACGTTCAGATACGGTAATGTGTCTATGAGGGTCTGCTTCCAGACGGGTCCCCTTACCCCTAGATGGTTCTTTGGCCTTGGGTATACTGGTAAGTGCTGAATGTGTGTATGTGTGTGTGTGTGTGGGGGATGGTGGAGGAACCGCTCCCAGAAATAAGAGAGGAGAAAACAGACCAACCCTGGCCTGCGTGCTGTTTGCCAGTTTCTGTACTTTTCTTTCCTTCTTTCTTTTTTCTTTCTTTTTTTTTTTTTTTTTTTGCTTTTTGGGTCACACCCGGCGTGCTCAGGGGTTACTCCTGGCTTTGCACTCAGGAATTACTCCTGGCAGTGCTCGGGGGGACCATATGGTATGCCGGGGATCGAACCCGGGCCGGCATAGGCCGGCCACGTGCAAGGCAACGCCCTACTCACTGGGCTATTGCTCCAGCCCACTTTCTTTCTTTCTTTCTTTCTTTCTTTCTTTCTTTCTTTCTTTCTTTCTTTTTCTTTCTTTCTTTCTTTCTTTCTTTCTTTCTTTCTTTCTTTCTTTCTTTCTTTCTTTCTTTCTTTCTTTTTCTTTCTTTCTTTTCTTTCTTTCTTTCTTTCTTTCTTTCTTTCTTTCTTTCTTTTTCTTTCTTTCTTTCTTTCTTTCTTTCTTTCTCTCTCTCTTTCTCTCTCTCTTTCTCTGTTTCTTTCCTTCCTTCCTTCCTTCCTTCCTTCCTTCCTTCCTTCCTTCCTTCCTTCCTTCCTTCCTTCCTTCCTTCCTTCCTTCCTTCCTTCCTTCCTTCCTTCCCTTCCTTCCTTCCTTCCTTCCTTCCTTCCTTCCTTCCTTCCTTCCTTCCTTCCTTCCTTCCTTCCTTCCTTCCTTCCTTCCTTCCTTCCTTCCTTCCTTCTGCTTTTTGAGTCTCACCCAGTGATGCTCAAGGGTTACTTCTGACTCTGCACTCAGGATTTACTCCTGGCGGTGCTTAGAGGACCCTATGGGATGCTGGGGGATTGAGCCAGGGGTGGCTGTGTGCAAAGCAAATGCCCTCCCAGCTATGCTATTGCTCCGGCCCCAGTTTCTGTACTTTTAAATGCTTCCTGCATGGTGGAGTCATCTGAGACGTGTGTGGCTGATGAGTCTCACGCCCCTGTTCTTGCCTGGTGGCTCTTACTGGCAACACAAACCCTGGCTGAAGAAGGACGTCTCGTGCCTGTCGGGCCTCGCTGCAGGGTGGGACGTCTCGTGCCTGTCCCGCCTCACCGCAGGGTGATGGCGTCTGGCAGCCAGGGGAGAGGCCAGGGCAGCTCCCGGGGACCCGGGCACGCCCTCCACCTGGAGTCTTCAAAAGGCAGCGGCTTTTGCTCTGGGATTGTGTAACTGGGATCCTGACGGGCCAGGAACACCCCCCCATAATTAAAGGGAAGCCTGGATTTTACGGAGCTTGGAGCCTGCAGTGAGCCCGCGTTGCCCGGCACCCGGGAAGCAGCCGTCCCTGCCTGCCCTTGAGCTGGGCGTCTGTCTGAAGCGTTGTGGAGCAGCGGCTGTTCCTACTTGCTGCCTCAGAGCGAGAGGCTGACCCGCCACCATCTCCTGCCTGCCTGGTGTGTGTGGGGGTCGGGGCGTGTACGAAGGTGGCCTGGACGAGATGTTTAAGGGGTCAGAGCTTGCGAATGGGCTTGGGGCACCCCGCTTGCGCGTGCCCACACACACACACACACACACACACACACACACACACACACACGGCAGCCCCTTAACTCTGCTGTGTCGACAGTGAAAACAAGCAGGGCTGAAGACAACAAAAACAAGGGTCAGGTCTGCACTCAAAGCTACGGAGGCCCAGGGGACATTCGGGTAGGGGACATTAGAGCGTGGCGGGTGGTGGACACCCCGCTGCCCTGCTGGCCAGCAGCTGAAGGATGAAGGTGGGTGGTTTTCAGTGTTTGCTGGCCTTCCCGTTTGGCGAGTGTCCCCACCATTCCCGCCATCCCAGTTAGCTTTGCCGATTGCCTAAAACTGGACAACAGAGGGGAAAAAGACCCGAGAATGGGGTGGGGGGAGTGGGGCGGGGTGCTTGTGACACCCCAGGAGACGAAGCAGGAGGTGGGTGAGGCAGAGAAGCGAGAGGAACAGGCCCAGGAAGCAGAGTCAGACAGCGGGCAGGATGGAGAGGGGAGAGGCGAGGAGAGAGGGAAGGGCTGCTGGCCTCGCATGGAGAGAGGCAGAGGCCGGGCAGAGGGCCAGTCGCGGGGACAGTTACTCTGCCCCACGAGATCCCAGAGAGAGGCGACTGGACGTTGGCAGTGGCCGAGTTATCAGGGGAAACTGTTCAGCAGCCTGGGCGACACCGCTGAAGCCAGAGCGGAGTCCCAGCCGCCAGGCAGACTGCGCCCTCGCCCTGCAGTGGCACCTGCCGCTGGCCTGTCCAGGCGTCCAAAAACTAAACTGTTGGTCTGGAGTTTTCTGAGCCAGCATGTGCTCAGGGGCTACTCCTGGCTCTGCACTCAGGAATTATTCCTGGCGGTGCTCGGGGGACCATATGGGATGCCGGGGATGAAACCCAGGCCGGCACAGGCCGGCCACGTGCAAGGCAAACGCCCTACCGCTGGGCTATCGCTCCGGCCCTTGAGGAGACAGACATGGGGCAGAGCTGCTACTGGCTCTCACTCTGCCCAGCCGCTCACGAGGTGCCCGGGAGGGATGGCAGGTTCTAGCCCTGGCCTGCCACCCCAGCAGAGCCTCACAGCAAAGCCAGACGATCCCCCAATCCATGGGACCTCCATTTTCCACATCCGGACTTCCTCCTCGTCAGAACTCCACCCAGCAGACCAGCCTATGACAGCCCAGCTCGCGTGGCCCTCGCAGTTCATCAATAAATGCTGGATTTAGAGATGACTACAAGAGTATGCTACCTACCTGCACGGCAGAGCCTGGCAAGCTACCCGTGTCGTATTTGATATGCCAAATACCAGTAACAATTATAGACCTCATTCCCATGACCTGATGGAATGGTTTGAGGCTCTTTATGTTCCTGGAGCAAGCAGGTGCCCTTGGGCTCTACTTGCATGAGACAGGTCATATGGAGATGTTACTGGTGCCTCCTCGAGCAAATCGACGATGGACGGGGAAGACAGTGGGGTGCTGACCAGGCTCCCGTGTATCAGAGACTTCTCTCCCTGCCTGGGGAGGGGCCAAACTGGCTGCTCTGGGTAAAGGAGGGCAGAGGAAGTCTTGGCTGACCATTCCCTGGCTCCAGCCATTCTCTGACCCTATCCTGTTCCTGACTCCTCCCATACCTTGGCTCCAGCCAATCCCTGAGCTTACCCTGTTCTTGACTCAGTGCAGCCCCTAACTCTAGCCAATCCCTGACCCTACCCTGTCCTGTTCCTGACTCCGCCCAGACCCTAGCTCCTAGCCAATCCCTGACTCTACCCTGTTCCTGCCTCCTCCCAAGCCCTGGCACCAGCCAATCCCTGACCCTACCCTTTCTGGACTCCTCCCAGCTCCTGGCTCCGCCCAGTCGCTGTTATGCCATCGGATCCACTGACCCCATCCTGAGCCTGACCTGTCTAGATTTAATGAGCTCTTTAAAGTCCCTAAACTAGAGTGGCTGTACCATTCCTTTTTGCTTGCACGTGGTGTAGCATCTTCAGCTTGTCATTCTCTTCTCACCCATCTCTAGTCCTGATGCACACTTGCATTACTGTGGAAACCCAGCTGGGGCGCCCGCCCTTGCCTCCCATCACTCGGTATCACTATATCACTGTCTTCCCGTTCATCATCGATTTTCTCGAGCGGGCACCAGTAACATCTCCATATGTCCTGTCTCATGCTAGTAGAGCCCAAGGGCACCTGCTTGCTCCAGGAACATAAAGAGCCTCAAACCATTCCATCAGGTCATGGGAATGAGGTCTAAAATTGTTACTGGTATTTGGCATATCAAATACAACACGGGTAGCTTGCCAGGGCTCTGCCATGCGGGTGGCATACTCTTGTAGTACCCCTTCTCAAACCCTTCTCAAACCCTTGCATCCAGCGCTTATGTGCATTTTTACACCATTTCCTACACAAAGCCGTAAGCAACTAGAGTAGTGACTAAGCTTCCTACTTGTCCTTCCCTCTGGCCTGGTCAGACACAGAGATTTGTGAACTGATTTAAATTCCTACAGGCTTTATCCGAAGTGTACATTGCTGCCTATTAAGGCAGGTTGGCAAGCTACAGCCGGGAGAGTCAAACCTGGCCCACCACTTTATTTTTTTTTAAAGGAAGTTTTATTGAAACGCCATCCATTCATTAATTATATGGTCTCTATGAGAGCTTCTGGACATAGATGTATCCCTCTGCCTGAGACAGTGTGACCCACAGAGCCTAAGTATTTCGTATTTGTCATAGGGAATACTTGCCCACCCCCTGCTCCAAAGACGGGTCTTCCCGGGGTAGGAGAGGGCGGGTCCTGCACCCATTAAGGGGGCCATGAGATGGGACAGAGCCAAGGGCACTGCCCAAACACATATCCATCCCAGTACCCCCCATATGGGTCTCCCCACCCACCAGATGGGATCCCCTGAGCACAGAGCCAGGAATAAGTCCTGAGAACTGCTGGGTGTGACCCCCAAACAATCAAAGACTTGTGATGAGTTAAGAGGAGACCCACAGAAACCAGAGGATGACAGTGAATTCCCCACACAGGGATAACCGAGATGCTCAGCATGCTCTAGAGAAGGACATGGAGAACAAACAGCCAGCCCAGTCCATCGACGAGAAGTGCTTTAACCTGAGGAACACATCTCACTGCATCAGCTACTTCCACGGCATGGAGAGGATGGACAGCACGTGAGATAGGGCGGGCTCTGGCCACTGGGAGGTTCCAGGAAAGGGGTTGGTAATCAGCTGCGACAGCAGATCATTTTGCTTAAGAGCCAGCATGGATGGGCTTAGTGAGGGGCCACCAGGGACTGTGCTAGCGTTAGCTTCATGTTTGCCCACCACCATCTGGGGTGGCAGGGTCTCCGGTACACAGAGGTGTGGCCACTCAGAGCCCACTCAGCCTGCCAGTGCTGC
>JAJIBD010012123.1:0-45957 GCA_021461705.1 Cryptotis parvus
CAGTAATATCTCCATATGCCCTGTCTCATGCTAGTAGAACCCAAAGGCATCCGCTTGCTCCAGGAACATAAAGAGCCTCAAACAATTATATTAGGTCACGGGAATGATCTAATATAAATGTTACTGGTAATTGGCATATCATTACTACGAGCAGCTTGCCAGGCTTGCCGTGCAGGTGGCATACTGTTGTAGTCACCTCTAAATAAAACATTTATTGATGAACTGTGTGCACTCACTAGCGGCGTGAACCAGGCTGTGATAGTCTGGTCTGCTGGGTGGAGTTGTGACGAGAGGGAAGTCGGATGTGGAAAATGGCGGGCCCCATGGAGTAGGGGACAGTGGTCAGGCTTGTTGTGAGGCTCTGCTGGTGTGGCAGGCCAGGGCTAGAACCCGCTATGCCTCCCGGGCGCCTCTCGAGCAGCTGGGCACAGGGAGAGCAAGGGGTAAGCACTAATGTTTCATAATTTGGTTACAGAAATCACCGCACAGTCAGATGCTAGTGAGATCCGACAGGACTGGAAACCTACATTCCTTAGTAATGAAGAGTTTACACAATTAATGTTAGAGGTATGTTGAAACATTTTTGTAAAGTTACTGAAAAAATTGTGAATGACTAATTTAAATGTACTTTATATTAAATCTTAATTCATTATAAATCAGTGTAGTATGTCTTCAACTAATTAATGTTTGCAAATGTACCATGTTTTTAAATGATTTCGATTTGTGTGGTATTATCTGATTATTTTTTTGAGACAATAAAAATCAGAAACTTTTTACTACCAAGTTCTCTATTTGAGAGCATACTAATAACATTCACCAAGAGCAACATAAAAGGCCAGATAACACAGCAGGTAGGGCATTTTCCTTAAACACCAGCAGCCTGATTTCAATCAGCGCATTACATTTGGTCCCCTGAGCACCACCAGGAGTAATTACTGACTACTGAGCCAGGAGTAACCCCTGAGTGTTACCAGGTGTGACCCCAAAAAAAAGAAAAGAAAAGAAAAAAACCCATAAAATTGGAATAAATAATTAGATTGATAAGGAATCGGAGCTCCAACCTCCATCGCTGTTCCAGAGTCAGGGGCGCTGTCTCGTTTGCCAAGGCATCGAAAATCAGATGGGCTGGACATGTAATGCGATTTGGAGGCGACCACTGGACTAGAGCCGTTACCGACTGGATCCCACGGGATGTCAAAAGATCACTTGGCTGCTCATCTACAAGATGGTCAGACTTCTTCGTCAAGACCCTGAATGAATGGTTTGAGGCTCTTTGTATTCCTGAAGCAAACCAGATGCCATTGGGCTGCACTGACACGTGATAGGGTCCAATGGAAATATTACTGGCGCCCGCTCGAGCAAATGGATGAATAACGGGATGTCACTTGATCAAGTGATCAATAATGAAATATATGCTTCAAAAGGCACCTGCTTGTTCTGGTTTTGGGTGCACATTTGGTGGTACTCAGGCTCACCACTGACTGCTCAGTGCTCGTGGCAGTGCATATATCTTTCAGATACAAAAAACATAGGGAAGGCAAAGTAGAAACTAATTGATCCTTTCTCTTAAATTGTCTATGGGGGGTGAGGAAACTTCCGTCGTGGAATGAGGACTTCATTGTCTCTCTCGGAATGTCTGATTTTTCCCTTCAAGTCTCCTTTAGTTGTTGATGTGCTCGCTACCACTTTAGGAAGTTACATCCTTTGCTGAAAAGAGGCCAGGGTTCTGGCTCCGCTCTTGGGTCAAGACTTTGTCAAAGAGACTGACGAAGCTTTTCTCTTCTTGGCCTTTGTCCGCTTTCATTAGGGGAAAAGACAGGCTCTGGTTTAGGTCGTTGGGGCACATGTTTGACAGGTTCATGATATTATGTTATTCCAGAGTTTTTGGTTCTTTGCACAAAAGAGAACTACTTCCCAACTTCTAGCAAATATCGCAAGAGCAGATACAAATTTTCATAGTAAATATTAGTTTGTTACAGAGATTATACAGCCTAGTTTCACATGAAGATGTGTTCTTTTTTCTTTTTTAGATTTTCCCCTTACATTTTTAATGGGAAAAAAAACTTGAATTAAATCACCATGAAATAAACAATTATAAAGTTGACCAAGTTTCAGTCATACAATGTTCCAACATCTGTCCCTTCACCAGTGCATTTCCCACCACCAATGTCCCCAGTTCCCTTACTTCTATTCCCCCCCCCCGGTCCTCCTCTGTGGCAGGCACTTTCTTCTCTCTCTTTTGCTCTCTCTCTCTCTCTCTCTCTCTCTCTCTCTCTCTCTCTCTCTCTCTCTCTCTCTCTGTCCTTTTTGCACATATATGTTTCTTTATCTACTTTCAATACTCCTTGTCTCCCATTACTATTTTCAACCATTATTATCAAACTGTTCCTTCTCTATCTCCGCCTTCTGCCCCTCACACACGCGTGGTAAGTTGCAGCAATTGACATGTCCTCCCGGCCCCTGTTTTCGCTGGCCTTGACTATTATCTCATACTTTATTTTTTTTATAGCCCACTGATGAATGCACTTATTCTGTATCTCTCCTCCTCCTGACTCATTTCACTTAGCATGCTATTCTCCATGTCTATTCATTATAGGCAGATTTCATGACTTCATTTTTCCTAGCATGCTGTTTTTATATATCCCACAAATGAGTGCAGTCGTTCTGTCTGTCCCTCTCCTTCTGACTTGTTTGACTCAGCACGATACTCTCCATGTCCATCCATTTATGGTGCATCCTGGTGGCTCCATTGTATTGATGTACCATAGTTTCTTTAGCCAGTGGTCTGTTGTTGGGCACTCGGTTGTTTCCAGATTCTGGCTGTGGTCAGTAGTGCTGCAGTGAATTGTAGATGGCATTTATCTTGGGCCCCCAGCGTGTATTCGCAGAAGCCGTGTTAGTGCGTCATAATGCAATTTCTAGTTTTCTAAGGAATGTTTATATTTTTTTCCAAAAAAGCCTTGACCAGTCAGCCTTCCCACAGACAGCGAATGGTTGCGCCTTTCACCCCACATCCCCCAGCACTGGTTTTTTTTTTTTTTTTTTTTTTTTTGGGTCACACCCGGCAATGCTCAGGGGCTACTCCTGGCTCTGCACTCAGGAATTACTCCTGGCGGTGCTCGGGGAACCATATGGGATGCCGGGGATCGAACCCAGGCCGGCAGGGGCCGCCGCGTGCAAGGCAAACGCCCTACCCGCTGGACTATCGCTCCAGCCCCCCAGCACTGGTTATTCTTGTTCTTTTTGATGTGTGCTGGTCTCTGGTATGAGATGACATCTCATTGTTTTCATTTGCAATTCCCTGGTGATTAGATCTTCTCTTTTCCCCCTAGAATTGCTTTGAATATTCAGTGAGTTTTATTATTCTATGTAAGTTTTGGCAGCATTTGGTCTTGTCATTCTCTCTTCAGTTGACTTTCTTGGTAGCAGTTGATGATTCTTTTTTCTGCAGTTTTCCTCTGCTTTATTCCCTTGTATTGATAATTCAGCCCAGGGATTTGTCTTTGAAGGACTTTCTGTTGTAGACTCATTTCTTTAAGCTGCCACAGGATTCCCAATTGATGACACTTGTTGATAATAAAATACAGAATTGTTTTATAAAAGTGTTGAACTCTCTGACCTCACATTTCTTTTTTCCTTACTGCCTCATTTCGTCTTTATTAATTTCCTACTTTACCAGAAGCATGGAGGGGCGAGAGAGAAAAGGCCGACCACGCTCTCGGGAGAGGGAGCGTGCCCGGGGGACTCCGTTAATGATCTGCAGGTTCACCTGCAGAAACCTTGTTCACCTCGGAAACCTGTGCCTATTTCACAGACACAGATGGAGCTGCTATCGGCTCTCCCAGTTCCCACGCCAGCCGCCGTACATCAGTAAATGCAAAAACTTTTGAGCCTGGCAAGCTACTCGTGCAGTATTTCATATGCCCAAACCAGTGATAATAATAGACCTCATTCCCATGACCTGAAGGAATGGCTTGGGGGCTCTTCATGTTCCTGGAGCGAGCACAGGTCCTTGGGCTGTACTAGCACGAACAGGGACAAATGGAGATGCTACTGGCACTGGCTCGAGCAAATCGATGACCATCAGGAAGACAAGTGACACAAGTGATACCAGAATCCACTGGTGCTTTCCTTCTTCTCTCTCCTTTCCCTCCAAGTCCACTTGCTTTAGACTGCCTGAACAGTCTATCTGAACCCAGCTTTTCAGACTTTTCCTAATCTGACCTCAGGTTGCTTTTGCTTTGTTTCATTTTCATTTTCTTTCCTTATCACTTAATAATATCCAATAGTGTGTTCTTTTGTTTGCTAATAAAAACATGCTGCTGATAGTGTGATATGTGTTGAAGATATTTGCATTAGCAAAGAAGACTGTTTCATATAGTATGCATGTGATGTGGTAAAACTGTGTCTTTTACAAACTGTCAAATAGTGATCCCTCCCCCCAACATTCGAAAATGCAAAAAGCATGTACTAAGATACTATAAAAGGGAAAAGCTAGCATTCAGCTAGCTCTGGAAATTGCCATAAGTTCTGTGTTATTTATCTTAGTTAGGTTATTATTTCTCTCCTGTGAAATACATATTTTTCTTTTCATTTAACTGACCATTATGTTTAATTTCAGGCTCTTGATGGTTTTTTTTTTTAGCAATCATGACAGATGGAAGCATAATATATGTGTCTGAGAGTGTAACTTCATTACTTGAACACTTGCCAGTAAGTGTTACACTGCTCTTATCGCTTATTATTATTATAACTACTGTATGGTATTAGAACTACTAAAAACATACGCTAGTGAACTCGAGAAGGACAGATACACAATGATTGTTCTCCCGTGTGGACCGCAGAGAAGCATAGTGAGGGGAGTAAAAATGGCCACCGCAACAGAGCCTGCGGACTGGTCTACAGAAACGAGACTCCCGTGGGGGAGTGGGGGGACAGTCCGGCAAGAGGTCTAGGTTGAGGGCAAGGGGAAAGAGGTAGAGGATATGGACTTGGACCGTTGTATGCAGGGAACTCTATCATTAACAGTGTTGTAATTCATGGTGTCTGAATTAAAAAAACATGAGTGGGTATAGAACTTTCATGCTTTGTGCCTTAAATTGAAAATGTTATGGACATAATCATTTTTTATACCAATGACTGAACAGGTAGAAAATTTAAAATATATAGTCATTAAAAAATCTTTTAAGGGGGCCAGAGCGATAGCCCAGCAGGTAGGGCGTTTGCCTTGCACACGGTCAGTCTGTGCCGGCCGGGTTCGATCCCGGCATCCCATATGGTCCCCTAAGCACTGCCAGGAGTAATTCCTGAGTGCAGAACCAGGAGTAACCCCTGAGCATCGCCGGGTGTGACCCAAAAAAGAAAAAAAAAAAAATTTTTTTAACCTGAATATAAAGCTTATAACACTGATTTACTAGATCCTACCAAAAATGTATTTTACCTTTGTCACTTTATACTCAACAAAATCATTTAGGTACAGCATATTTGTTTGTAGCAGATAATCAGATATACATGCTTTATTCATTTTGGGATTAAAAAGGAAATTTATAGACTTGTTTTCTCCTGACTTGGTTTTCTGTGATGTGACTTTCAGTATCCATGCCAGAAGGAATTAGTTATTTTCCCCTTTAAGTTGTATTAGTCAAGAAACTTGAAATTCAGAGAAATTATAGTCCAGAGAGATAGTAGATAGGGGGTGTGTCTTGCATGTGGCTCCGCTGCATGTGCGACCCCCACACCCCCAACTTTGGGGACAGCTTAGTAGAAACAAGTCAGGTCTTTGACTCTGCTGTCAGTTTAAAATTCATAAAATCTTCCAATTTAAGATTGATTTTTTTCATACTTAAATATATTCCTGAGTGTATTAAATTTATCATCATGTAATAGAGAGAAAATGATGAGCCGTGGTATAGAGCTCAGAAAGTTCAGGACTGAAGTGCCTATACAGGATATTACGTAGCTTTTTCTTTTCGACTCTCCTTAACTTGGTAATACAAATGAAAGTGTGTCTTGAGAAAACCAGTATGTCTTTATCTCATTAGAAACGTGTTATGCAGATACTGCAGTTCAGGATTTGAAGGCTTAAAGGGTCCAGAAATTTTATACCTTGTTCTGTGTGCCTGTACAAGGAACACAATTGAAATCATAGTATATCTAACATGTATTTGATAGTTTTCAAAGATTTAGTCCCCATAAACAACTATAGCAATCAATTATACTTAGTAATAAGCACTTAAAGAATTCTATTTTTAAATTGTGGATTATGGCGTTGACAAATATTTTTTGAAATAAACTATTTGGATTGGTCTTTGAAAAATGGAGAATACTGATAAAAGTGGAGAACACTTTTCATAAGTAACTTTCTGGCTGCAGAAGAGAGAAGAATGTGGCTGCTTGACTACATGGAGAGCAGTAAAACTTTTCTGACCTTCTGCCATCCCTGACTCTCCTTTGTTGCTTGAGGCTTGTTTGTGTTTTTAAGCAGGAGAGCTCTCTTTTCAAATAAGGCTTTGCTGTGTTGGAAGAAAGAAACCAAATGAAAATTGGACCACTTTGGTTGAATGCAGGGGGAAAGATCTTTCTGTTCCCTTGCTCTTTGCCCTTCTCCACAGCCCTTGAGCTTCCATCTCAGTATTCCCAAGATTCTTTAGAGCAGTGTGAAAATGTTGGGAAACCAAGTAAAAACAACTGGATGAGGGAGGAAGTGAGTCATTGTCACCTCGGCAGTGTTTTGGCTTGTTGGCTAATTGGTTTGAGTGGCCCCAGCAGTGCTTAGCCTTTTTCTGGCAAGGCATGAAGGGGCACAGTAAGTGGGCAGTGTTGGGCCCCAGTGCGGTGCTGCTCCACCCGACCACAGCAGGGATGTGCCTGCATGCTCCGGAGCCCTGTGGTCACGTGGTCAGACTCGGAACTATCCCTGTGGCCCTCTTGTCAGTGGTAGCTATTTAATTGTAGGAATTTTCTTACTCATTTTTTATTCCAAAGCTGTGGTTTTGATTCAAAAGCCTGATATTTGCCAAATTACTATTGTTAATGAATCATAATGAAAGCCATGTTTTAGCAAGGATTATCATGCTTAACATGTTGCTGGCCCTTGTTGCTGTAAGCCAAAGGCAAGACTCTCGGATAGAGCTGTAGTTCAAGTGGGAGTAGCCTAACTCTGAGAACCCATGTTCAGACCCCATTCACACCCATTTATTACCAGGTATTGCCCTATTTAAAAATAATGAGACTGACTACCATAATAAAAAAAAGGAAAGGAAAAATCAGTCAAGTGACTGTTCTTGGTTACGGTGTGTGCTACCATCATTTGAGGGCATATGTTCAAGTTACATGTTTAGCTAAGATCTTTTTGCTCAGTTCTTAGTACCATTATGAGAATCCGAATTTAGTGGAAAATCAGCTTTACACACAGCGTCTGAGACTTGAGAATCATTCGATCATGGCTCTTGTGACTCAGATATGAAAGGAAAAGGGAACAGGATAATTTTTCACCTTCTTGGTTTTTGGCTTGTGCTGTGTAACATGATATTAGTCAGTTTCTGAGAATAATCAAGAGTTAAGTATATGCTATTTGATGTTTAAGAATAGTTACATAGTTTTTTAAGTAAATGTTTTTTGAATCACAAAAAATTATTTTTTTTTAAATTTCTTTCACAGTCTGATCTTGTGGATCAAAGTATATTTAACTTTATCCCAGAGGGGGAGCACTCAGAGGTTTATAAAACACTCTCCACCCATCTGCTGGAAAGTGACTCATTAACCCGGAATATTTAAAAAGTAAGTTAAATACTGTATTTGGTGGCGTTTTCATGTATTTTCCCAAGTTTGTGAGAAAATCAGACATGTTTAACTTAGTGTGTGATATGCAGCTCCACTCACGGTCACCCGGGTATCTCCAGAACTGCAGTCAGAGCAGCTCCGTGCATTGAACCAATGGTCTGCTTAACAGACTCACTGTGGGTGACCTGGACTTCTAGCACTGCTCGGGAGAGCTGTCCTGCCCCACCCAGAGGAGTTGAGAATAATTTGAGATATGAGTTCATTTGAAACTTAGTTACAATTATTTCAGTCAGGTGCTTCCGAGATAGATCAGTCAGCCTCTTTTACTCTTTCATGTATTTATAAATGCCCATTACTGGCAGTTAAGTGAACAGCATTGTTCGAAGTAAATGCATAACTCTAGGAGAGAAGAACCGGACAGGCAGCCCGGGCACCAGTAATAAGGAACATGATTTAACTCTGAATGTACGCCTCTGGCAGAAGAGGCCTAGGCTTCTTCCAAGATGAAGTGAGGATGGCAACAGTAATTTTTGGTAGAGAAAAAGTCTCATTTATGACATAGGTTTACTGACCTCCTCTAGTAAAACAAATGACATACAAAAATGTTCTTACCATCCTCCAAAAGGTGTTTTATGCTGAAGGGGATAGAAATCATGATTTAAGACCAGAGAAATAGTTAGAGAATTCAGAATTCCACAGTTGTTGTATTTGGATCAGAATAAATCAAAGTGATACGTGGTTTCTACACGGCAGAGCCCTGGCAAGCTATATGTTTTATTTATTTGTTATGCCAAAAACTCCTAACAATTATGGGCCTCAATTCTATGACCTGAAGAATGGTTTGAGGCTCTTCCTGTCCCTGGAGCAAGCAGATGCCCTTGGGTTACTCTTGCTTGTGACAGGACGTATGGAGATGTTACTGGTGCCCACTCGAGAAAATCGATGAACAATGGGAAGACAGTGATACGTGGTTTGAGTGTGATTTCTGTCTGGAGACAAAGAGCACAGAATGATAAATGCTTTATAAAGCTCTTTACTTACCTTTTAGTTTTGGGGTCACACTCACCAGTCTTCAGGGCCTACTCCTACCTACTAGGTGCCAGGTATTACTCCTAGGAGTGCTTGAGGGACTATGTGATTCTGTGGGTCAAACTTGGGCCTCCTATAGTTCAAAGCATGAGCTCCACCCCATTGGACTATCTATACACTAGCCCAGGATTTTATTTTTTATGCAAGCCAGTATAAGATAATTTAGTTAATTTTCTAGTCTTGAAAACCTCTCAGGCAGGAGCTGGAGCAATAGTCCTAGCAGGTAAAGCGTTTGCCTTGCACGGCGTCACTTGGGTTCAATTCCCCAGCATCCCATATGGTCTCCCGAGTACCACCAGGAGTAATTTCTGAGTAAGAGCCAGGAGTAACCCCTGAGCACTGCTGGGTGTGATGCAATATTTAAAAAAAAACCTCTCAGGCAGAATTTTTTTTTTTAAGTATTTCATTATACCACCGTGAGATATACAGTTACAAAGATGTTCATATTTGGGTTTCGGCCATACAGTGTTCCAGCACCCATCCCTCCACCAGTGCCCATCTCCCACCACCAATGCCCGGTTCCTTCCCCCTCCCCCAACCTGCCTCCATGGCAGGTTCTTTATTACTTTCCCTTTCTCTCTATCTATTTCTCTTTTCCTTCCCTTCCAGATTGCGGATTACAGAACATACATTAAAGGGTTGTCATGTGTATCTTTTTGTCAGGCAGAAATTTTCAAGACTGTCTGGTCCAGAAGTAAAAAATAAAATTAATCATAGAAATAGAAGTAAGGATGGCAAGGAGCATGTGTATGTGAGTGTTGAGTGGATAAATAAACTAAATAGTTGGTTTGGGGTACAGATATCCAGGTGACCAGGGAGTCCTCAGCAAGGAAAGTTATAGATAGAAGACAGATTTTATTTTATTTATTTTTTAATTTTATTACACCATTTTTAGACATACAATTGCAATATGCTCATGCTCGAAGTTTTGGTTCTACAGTGTTCTAACACCCATCCCTCCACCCAAACCTATCTCCCATCACCAATGTCCCCACCTCCCTCCCCCCTCCCATACCCCAACTACTTGGCGGGTTCTGTATGTCTTTTCTCTCCTATCTCTCCCTCCCGCCTACCTTTTCTACACATTGTAGAATGCAGTACATTAAAGGACATAACTGTTCCCACTAGTAAAGATGGACCGGCTGACTTAGGGGCCTTATGGTCAGCGTCCAGACAGCGAAAATGGCGGCTAATGTGGTGGGCGAGTCTCATCCGGCTGCTTCTGGACCCCACCGAGGTGATGGGCCAACACCCAAAACCCATCTGTCCTCCTGGGGGCCTCATGGTCAGCTGAGCTAGGGGAAAGCCGAGTTCCAGTTCCCCAGCTGTGAGAAGACAGATTTTAACCTCTTGAGTTCGATGATAAGTCTTTCACAGATAATTATGAGTTTTTAATGCTGTGCATGAAGAGGTGTTCCAAGCCCTTGAATGATGAAATGTTAAAAACAAAAAAATAATATTAATCTCA
This sequence comes from Cryptotis parvus, assembly GCA_021461705.1. Classification (NCBI taxonomy): domain Eukaryota; kingdom Metazoa; phylum Chordata; class Mammalia; order Eulipotyphla; family Soricidae; genus Cryptotis; species Cryptotis parvus. Next base: position 10,340 of record JAJIBD010012123.1, read on the forward strand.
GTATGGAGGTTATCAGGTGGCAAGGATGTGGTGATATAAAGAATAAATTTTTACTGTCTCCTAATTGCAAAACCTAGGTGAGTTGAAGGTAACGGATGCTTATTTGAAGAAATTTACTTTTGAGAGCTTCCATGGTGAAGGATCCTGTGACAGTAGTTGGGAACTTCTGGCTAGGAAGTAGAAGAGTTTGCTGTCTTAGATTGTGAGTTTCAGATACCTTCAGGACAGTCAGATAAAATGCCCTGAAAGCAAATAATGATATGAGAAACTCCCGTTTATGAAGTGTTAGAGCTGGGGAGAGACACTTAGGAGTAATAAACTCTGCTATATCTTACATTTATGAAGAGTAGCACAATAATTTTTGTGAATGACCATAATTTGAAAATTGATTAGCACAAGAGCAATAGTCATTGAAGTGGGAATACAGATTTCATTGCAATGGGAATGAAAACGTTTTAGTTTGGAAGAAGCAGAAGCAGTGAGTCAAAATCACTGAAGTTAACAAACGAAGTTCTCACTATTTTTGATAGGGTCTTGGAAACTTCCTTTGTAAGTGAAACATTTACTCTAATGAAATCTATATACATAAAATCATTTTACCATAGAGTTTAATTTCTACCATTTATATTTTTAAAGAACATCAAAACAAAAAAAGCATCCAACAGCCAAGACTCCAAACAGTTTTCGTTATACAATAGGGTTTATTCATGTTATGCAATTGGATTTATTCATGCATTTATTTTTCGTCCTGCTTCTTCCATCTCAGGTCACAGCTGGCCAGAGCCTATTACAGTAGCTAAAGGCTCATATGAGCCTGGTCCCTAAGTAGGAGGCCCTGCAGGGGGGGCGCAGTCACAACTACGTTCACGCAGAAGGTTCAGAGATGCAGGTTAATCTTCCGCACACACCTCTGGGGATGAAAGAAGCCTACGCTTTACTCCACCGTGACTCCAGTCAGGAATTATTTTTCTTATCAACATCAAAATGAAACATTCTTGACCAGTAGTGTATATATATATATATATATATATATATATATATTTGTTTTTTTTTTTTTTTTTTTTTTTTTTTGCTTTTTGGGTCACACCCGGCAATGCTCAGGGGTTACTCCTGGCTCTGCACTCAGGAATTACTCCTGGCAGTGCTCGGGGGACTATATGGGATGCTGGGGATTGAACCCAGGCCGGCACAGGCTGGCTGTGTGCAAGGCAAACACCCTACCTGCTGGGCTATCGTTCCAGCCCGTGACCAGTAGGATATTATCCAATGACCTGCTGTACAAATGTTGGTTATTTTTTTAGAGATGTAAAGACAGAAAAGGTGTTTTTGTCTTAGAGATGTAAATACAAAAAAAGTCTGTGAAGTTTAGAAAATTAATATAGAAACTAGCACATGTAATGAAAAGGAAGGAGAGCTGATGTTTGAAAGACTAGCATTATAAAAATCTTTTTTTTCCATGATAGATCTGATCATATTTTAAAGTAGAAAAATTAAGGACCCAAAGAAGATAATGTGTTGGTGTAAATGGAGTGTGACAATAGTGTAGACTTGGTTTTAGGGAAGATCGGAAACTGTTCAAAGGAGAGATAGGATCATTAACTTGAGGATGGGAAGCAAAACCTTTGTTTGGATATAGGGATGAGATGGGAAGTATGGAGTGGAGGTGCTCATATTTAAAGATTTGTTTTCTCTATTGAGGACAAGGTGGGATCAAGGAGAAGAATCGGTGCTATGCTTCCATGGATTAAAATAAAATATTATTTAGGACTTACTTAACTGTTGGAACTTAGAGTTAACTGATGTAGTTAACTTGTATATAAACTACATAGTAATATAGTTTCAGGTTAGGTAGTTATATAGAAACTTATAGTAACTTATGTAACTTTTATAATATCATGTGGTATTCCTGATTCTTATGTATCACAATATGTGTCATTTTATATTTCAGCAAAAAATCAGTTAGAATTCTCTTGTCATATGCTTCGAGGAACAATAGACCCAAAGGAACCATCTACTTATGAGTATGTAAAGTTTATAGGAAATTTCAAATCTTTAAACAGTGGTGAGTTAAAATGCTTCAGTCGTGATGTATTTTCTTTTAAGTTCTTGATATTGATGTTTGAACATCAAAAGCCAGAATTACCAGAAAATAATTTGTTTATTGTTTCAGTATCCACTTCAGCACACAATGGTTTTGAAGGAATTATACAGCATACACATAGACCTTCTTATGAAGATAGAGTTTGTTTTGTAGCTACTGTCCGATTAGCTACACCTCAATTCATTAAGGTATGTTTCTAATTTTATAATGCAAAAGGAATTTCACTTACTACTCTAGGAAATCTCAAATTTTTTTTGTTTCCAGAATGACTTGAAATATCAACAATAAATGATTGCAGTGTTTTTGAAGCAGATTAGCTACTTAGGCATTCATTAAATCATATGACTTTTTTGGTTTATGTTTTTGCATTTTACCAATGATTATTTCTCACCATTGTGCTCTTGTACACATTTTTTAAAATATGCTTTGTTCACAAAGATATTCACAGAGAGCATGAAGGAAAGGTCCAGATTTTTTTTCGTGAAATATTTTTTTATGGAATTTTTTTCTTAAAATGGCATGTGCCACAAATTTGCGTATCATTCTTGTGCGGGGGCCAGGCTAATCTCTGCATTGTTCCAGTTTTAGTAGGTGCTGTTGAAGCAAGCACTTTTTTGAATTTTCTTTAGAAAAGTACAAAATGAGGGGCTGGGGTGATAGCACAGCGGGTAGGGCGTTTGCCTTGCACGCGGCCAACCAGGGGTTCGATCCCTGACATCACACATGGTCCCCTGAGCACTGCCAGGAGTAACCCCTGAGCGTTGCAGGGTGTGACCCAAAAAGCAAAAAAAAAAAAAAAAGTACAAAATGGCTTTTATGCATGTGATTTATCTTTTCATTTTTTTAATTTATGTTTTTATTTGTGTCCAATAAGCAGATGACTAAAAAGAAAGACGTGGGGAAAGGACTGATGAAATAATACAGGGATTAAGGCATCTGCCTTGCGTGCAGATTGCTCTAACTCAATCCTTATCACCACTCATGATCCCCCAAGCACTGCTGGATGTGTGTACCCCACACACACCACTAAAAGAAAAAGAACTTCCAAAATAGCTTTTAGGAAAAAATAAATAGGGAAGTAATACTAGAAAAAACAGACTTTGATTTTGGGGGTAACAGCATATGTGACTTTTTTACCCCCCCCCCCCCCCCCCACCCCCCCCACCACCCCCCCCCCCCCCCCCCCCAACAAAATTATTACCTTACGAACTTACTTCTTAAATGGGGTTATGACTCCATATAGGATCATGTAACTCAGTATGCGGGGTGTAAAAATTATTTTTGGGGGCCTGGAGTGATAGTACAGCAGATAGGGTGCTTGTCTTGCATGCGGCCATCTCAGGTTCAATCCTCAGCACCCTATATTGGTAACCTCAAGCCCCCCCTTCCCACCCCCACGCCCCAGCGATTCCTGAGTACAGCCAGAAAAGTAAGCCCTGTGAACAGTTGGGTATGACCCAGAAGCACAAACAAAGCACAGAGGTTAATTCTTGACATATACCTGGGAAATTAAAGTGTATCGATGATTTATTTAGGGAAAATTTACCTAAGAATGACATTTATGGCATTATTTGGAATTTTTATAAGACACAGGAGCATACGTCTAAATTTTTATGGTTTATTTGTAGGAAATGTGCACCGTTGAAGAACCTAATGAAGAGTTTACATCTAGACATAGTTTAGAATGGAAGTTTCTATTTCTAGATCACAGGTAACTTTTTTTTATTCCATAAAACAGTAATAGCTACGTAATTCTTGAAATTAGTTGGTATCAAGGACAAACTTTTAAAATCAGGATTTTCAAAGATAAAAGTCCCACCAAATTTGATCTCTAAGTGGACTGTTTCTATGGAAAAGTTACTGTCTATTGATTGTTTCAGATGTAATTTAGGGCACCACCAATAATAGGATATTTGCCATTTGAAGTTCTGGGAACATCAGGCTATGATTACTATCATGTGGATGACCTAGAAAGTTTGGCAAAATGTCATGAGCACTGTAAGTAGATTTTAATATCTCCACTGATAAAATTTTTTAATCATATAAGCAATCATAATTAGAAGGTGATAGAACAAAACTATTTCTAGTTTTTGAAATATGCTGGATTTTACCCTACATGGATAACCAATACCATAGGTATTCAAACTCATTTTTAAATCGAACTTTTTCTGTGGTATATTTGAGTTCGTAATCTATGTACAGTTCTGTGTTAACAGACCTAATACATTGTTTAAACTATAAAAGCTCTGCATTTGTAATAAGAGCAGTATTGTTTTGAAGATTGTAAAATCATTGTAACACTGTTTCATAACTTTCAGTTTCCAAGTATATAGCTTTGCCCAGAGCAAGGTACACATTTAGAGTGTCTCTCAGAAAGGGCCTGCATATTGCTTCCCATCTGTGACGTTCAGCAGACTTCTTGTCAACACTATTTTAAAGAGTTTGTGAATGTTACCTCCCACTTTTACAACTACAGTTCTAGAAGGAGATACTATCTCCTTGAGTGAATTAAGACTCAGCGAGTTCAGGAATTTTTCTATAAACCCGTAGCTCTTTGGTGGTAAAGACAAGGTAAGCATCTAGACCTACCACTTTTTTTTTTTTTTTTTTTTTTTTTTTTGCTTTTTGGGTCACACCTGGCGATGCTCAGGGGTTACTCCTGGCTCTGCACTCAGGAATTACTCCTGGCGGTGCTCGAGGGACCATATGGGATGCCGGGGATCAAACCTGGGCTGGCACAGGCCAGTCGCATGCAAGGCAAACACCCTACCCGCTGGGCTATCGCTCCGGCCCCTACTTCAGAGATTTTAACTAGGTTTTATTTTATTTTTTTCTTTTTGGGTCACACCGGTGACACTCAGGGGTTACTCCTGGCTCTGCTCTCAGGAATTACTCCTGGCGGTGCTCAAAGGACCATATGGGATGCCGGGATCGAACCCGGGTCACCACAGGCTGGGCGCGTGCAAGGCAAATGCCCTACACTCTGGGCTATCGCTCCGGCCCCTTTAAGTAGGTTTTAGTTAGTAGCTTCTCTGAACTTCCTCCCCAAACCCTCCCCTCTTGGTATCCTCTAATGCTTTTTTATGTATTCAAGATATGTTCATGTACTAGGCTGGTCTAATATACCTCATTTTGTGAAAATAAAGCATGATAATAAACTACATGCAAGATTTTTCAGTGCAAAGTTATTTAAGTGCGCACACACACACACACACGATAATTCACTCCAATGACTATGCTCCATTATGTATAAAAATAAAAGATACTTCTTTTATCTAGTTGGTTAAAACTGTTTTTGAACAGTTCCAAGTGTATGACATTGGCTTTCTCACATAAACATGTGCATGAGAAATTCTGCCAGCATTTTCTAAGCTTTAATCCATTGAATACCAGTCGGTCCATTGAAAGGGTTTTATAGTGAAGGAAGATGGGTAGGAAACGTTTCCTAATAATCATTTTACCTTTCCATTCTCCCCACTCTCTGAATTTATAAATGAATCTTGGACATACATAGTGTTTGGGGAAATAATATGAACCACTTAATTTTAATCACAGACTCATTTGGCTTAGTATTTGTTAAATGATTTCTGACTTAGAATGTACAGAGAATGCTTTGAGAAATGTAGCGCACATCAGTTGTTTGACAAGTCATTTGTTGTTGGTTAGTTGAGACTTAGTAGTAAATGCTTCAAAGATTCTTTTCCTGTCACAGTGCCTGTGGGGAAAACTCAGGTGTGGTTATTTTATTGCTATTATTGCTATTTTATTGCTATTATAGATTATGTCTTGGTAAAAGGAAGTAATAATGTGAGTAATTAATTTTAGGGTATTTAGAAATTTATTGTATACTGAAAGTGTACAAAAGTGGCAGTAATTGGCTATAAGTTAGTGTGGAATAGCTTTTTCAAAATTGCTCTGGCACAGAAGGCATACATAATAGCATTTTCTTCTAATTTCTATGTGTGTGTGCATATTAGTATACACATACAAGAACAAATATATCTGTAAGTGAATAGCCAGAAAATGAATTCTGTCTATAGATTAAGGGAAATTAATGTCTTGGACTGAAAAGCAGATTTATAACTAATAGCATTAATTGAAACTTTTCTTTCCCTAGTGATGCAATATGGGAAAGGCAAATCATGTTACTATCGATTCCTGACTAAAGGGCAGCAGTGGATTTGGCTTCAGACTCATTATTATATCACTTACCATCAGTGGAATTCAAGACCAGAGTTTATTGTTTGTACACACACTGTAGTAAGGTAATGGTTCCTTTACAGATTCTGAACTTCAGAACCATCCGTTGTGAGTTTTGCAGTGTAATTTTAGATATGATTTCTTCATGAATTAATAAAGGGTTTTTCCCATTTTTCTAACATTTTCAGTATATTATTAAATTTATCACTTATTTCCAGTGATTATATGGTAGTACTAAATAGATACTTCTTCACATCAGTTATATATATTTTTCAATTTCTTTAACGTTTTTGTGTGTGAGAGGGCTTGGGGTTTGAGACTTGAGGCCATCCCAGCTGTGCTCAAGGCTTACTCTTGGCAGTGCTTGGGGAAACACACGTGGTGCTGGGGATAAAACCAGGTCAGCAGCTTGCAAGGCAGCTGCCCTGCTGACTGTAATCTCTGTTTGGCCTCTAGTTTTATGGTTTAGAAAAGAATTTGTATTACTCATTTATGTAACCAAAGTCGATCTGTGAGAGGAAAATGGTAGTAGTACTTAATGCTTAAGTACTGTGTAGTTATGAATCATGTATGGTAGCATATAAAACTACGTCATTAGATACATAGAGCAATGCGGCTTGAATTAAAATAGCACACTGCAGATAAGTGTCAGGTGTGTGTAGCTCATGGAAAATGGATGAGACTGAGTGAAGCAGTGGGATTGCCTCTGTGCAGTGTCTCAGGGGAATGACCAAACACTGTTTTCCCCAGCTTACAGTTACGCAGAAGTTAGGGCTGAAAGACGGCGAGAACTTGGCATTGAAGAGTCTCTTCCTGAGACAGCTGCTGACAAAGTATGTACCTTATGGTTTCTTTTTAAATTATTTTATCTTAATTAAAGACAAGGCTTGATAACTTTTTTATTTTTTATTATACCACCATGAGAACAACATTACAAAGATGTTCATAATTGGATCTCAGTCATATGTTGTTCCAGCACCCATCCCTTCACCAGTGCCCCCTTCCCACCACCAATGTCCCCACATTCCCCCTCTCCCAGCTCCAGAGCAGGCATTTCTTCCTTCGCTCCCTTTCTCTCTGTCTCTCTCTGTCTCTCCTTCATCTTCCCCAATCCTTATTATACCACGTGAGATATAGAATTACAAGGATGTTCATAATTGGGTCTCTACAATACAGTGTTCCAGAATCCATCCCTCCACCAGTGCCAGTTCCCAGCACCCAATTCCCAAACACACCCACGAAACCCTGCCTGCCCCCACTGCAGGCGCATTTTACTACCTATCTCTTTGTCTATGTCCCTGTATTTCCCAATCTCTCTTCTATTACACTTTATGGCTTGTCCTATGGATACTAATAATGCATGATGTATCTATCTGATTATTTAATAGTGAGTTCTAGTGTGACATCATAATTCCTCATTCCCCATAGCCTCTCCAGTTTGATGCAAATAGAATGATCATTGAAATGTACAAGTGAGAAAGATCCTGAAAGGACCTGGTGCTAAAATACATTGAGTCAAAAGATTAAACCGCGGCGGCAGAGCCACTGAGCACCTGCGCAGCCTTGGATCTGGAGTCTCTGTCTTGTGGCGGTTGGCTGTGGTGGCTGGAGCTCAGGGCCACACCCACAGAGCCCGGAGGCTGGGGACTGAGTGGAGGCCCTCAATCCTTGCTCGAGTCCAGCAGGCGCAGCCACCTGCATGGCGAGCAGCAACTAGAGCTATGTAGGACCACGACCAGGCGCTGACAGAAGGCTTGATAATTTTTAAGAACTTTATTTTGTTCTTTTTGGGAGCACACTGTCACTGTTGAGGATTACTCCTGGCTCTGCACTCAGGGATCACTACTGGCAGTGCTTGCGGGACCATGTGGGATGCAAGACTGAACCTGGATCGCCACGTGCAAAGCAAATACACTATCCTCCATACTATCTATCACTCTAGCCCCAAGAACATTTATTGGGGGCGGAGTGGTAGCACAGCAGGGAGGGCATTTGCCTTGAATGCCACCGACCCAGATTCTGTCCGTGGCATCCCATATGGTCCCCCGAGCACCGCCAGGAGTAATTCCTGAGTGCAGAGCCAGGAGTAACCCCTGAGCATTGCCGGGTGTGACCCAAAATGCAAAAAAAAAAAAAAAAAAAAGTTTTTTTAAAAAATACTTCATTTTCTTAATAACAGCGTTATAATTAATTTCCATTCTTATTTGAAATTCAGGATATTAGACCCTCATGTGCTGTTTTTGTCTGGTTTTTGCCTTTCTTTGTTTTGGGACCACACCCAGACGTTGTCCTGGACTGCAGCTGACTGTGGTTAGGTTGCTCCTGGCAGTGCCGGGATCAGACTTGAGCATCCACGCCAGAGCATGTGTTCAGCCTCTTGAACTATCTTTCTCGGTGTTGGGTTGGTTTGTTTTTTTGAGGGGGTTTACAATACTATTAATATAGTTTCTCGTGGTCATAATTGAGTTAATGTTGGAAAACAAAATTATATATTAGGAAGACAATTTCCTGTCTCTTCAAAATGTATGTTGCCATACCTGAGTACCAATATCTCTCCCACCACCATTCATTGGTCCTTTGAGCTCTGACTTCTCCCTACATCCCTCTTATAACCACAGAGCTGTGGTCTGAGTCCAAGGGTTTGCTTTTGTTGGATTTTGGCTATTTCCTTGCTGTGTTTCATTTCTTTTCATTTAAAAATATTGATTTTGGGGCTGGAGCGATAGTACAGCAGGAAAGGCATTTGCCTTGCACGTGGCTGACTCTGGCATCCCATATGGTCCCCGAGCACCGCCAGGAGTAAGTCCTGAGTGCAGAGCCAGGAGTAACCTCTGAGCATCGCGGGTGTCACCCCAAAAGTTTAAAAAAATTGATTTTTATTGTAGTTTTTCTTTAACATGGAGATAGTAGTATTAAGGTTTATGATTTTATATTGTAGTTTTTCTTTAACATGGAGATAGTAGTATTAAGGATTATGATTTTGAGAAAAAAAAAGTGACCCCTACTTTTGCTAGTGTACTTAAAGTCACTACTTTAAGTGATCTGCGTCTTCCACCCTGTCCTCCCTCCTCCTGCTGTTCAGAACTTCGATTCTGTAATTAAAGGTGAAGGGTTTATTATCACCATTTGATATTGTCCATGGCCTTGCTTTGTTTTTCTGTGTTCCACAGATGATGGAGATTATCTGGCGTTTATCCTTCTCCCTCTGACTTATTTTGTTTAGAATGATATCTGCCAGTTCCATCCAGGTTCCAGTACATTGCAAGATTTTATCTTTTCTGCATAATATTGTGTGTGTGTGTGTGTGTGTGTGAGAGAGAGAGAGAGAGAGAGAGAGAGAGAGAGGGAGAGAGAGAGAGAGGGAGAGAGAGAGTGCTGTTGTTGGGTCTTTGAGTTGCTTCCATATATCCTGGCTATTACCTTTGCACTGAACATAGATGTGAGCATGTATTTTTTGACTTAATGTGTTTGTGTTCTTGAGATATATACCTTGCAAGAAGTTAGTGGGAGCAAGAATGCAATAGAGACAAAGTCTGTTTATACATCCTATTTATGTAAGACATAAACCATTATGTGACATTGTCATTTTTCCTTCTTTATGGTGTGAGGGACAAGAAACCATGGTCTTCATTTTTGTCTGCACATACATAAACATGTGTCACCCTTTTGTATGGCTTCCCTAAAATAAGAACAAGGACATCCTTCCCTTCCTCCTCCCTCTTTCTCTCTTCCTCTCCTTCCTCCTTTTTTTTTGTCTCTTGCTCCCTTCCCCTCTCTTCCCTTCATTCTTTCCTTTCTCTCAGGCATCACAGGTGTAAGACAAGTGCTTTACCGTTCAGCCACATCTTCAGCCCAAGACCGTGTTTTACACATTTTATGTGGAGGGCCTTTGAGAGGACACTTCCCTCTTGTCACGGTGAAAAGGAGGAAATGAGTGGGTAAACGTGGCATGTCAGCAGGTAAAATTAGGTATTTGATGATAGCAAGTATTTGCACCTATATATAGTTATTAGCTGAGAAAGAAGGATACAAATTGAGAATAGTTAACAGTGATGTAGAATAATAAGCAGGAAAATGAACATGTTAGAAACATTTCTGCCTAGTATAGTATCCATTTTAAGTTGATCTCTTTATGTCTACTCTTTTTTAAGTAAACATCTGAATAAGTGAGCTGAAAGGATCCATTAGGAAAATAGTTTAAAATGAGATTTTGTTTTGTGTTTTTTAGAGGTCTGTTAGTGTTGAGTAAAGTATGGCATGGAGATTGAGTGAAGGTGGAAAGGTCTCTGGAGAAGAGTAGTTCCTAGGACGCTGGAGAGACCAGGATGGGATAGTGAATGACTTACCAAATAGAGATTAAAATTCCAAAGAGTGGTCATAGTTGTAATGAAAAGGATGATTTTGTGTAGTTACATACTAAGTTCCTCAATATATGCTTCCGATGCCAGCATACGTGCATTGAAAGTACAGACAGTCATTTTAGTCCTTCTTCGTTTTGGAAGCCTAGGATGGCCGTGAAATTTTATCAGGCACTGCTTTTTCGCCTTTCTTACTGCTGTCGTATTAAGGGCTCTTTCGGGGTCAGGAAAATAAACATTTTCGTTACTGGTTTTGGCATATTGAACACACATCGGACAGCTTGCCAGGCTCTGCTGTGCGGGTGCTATACTCTCATTACCTTGTGGGGCTCTCTCAGAGGGGTGGGTAAAATATTCATGGTAATTTGGAGGTAAATCACGTGGCTGCTGTGCGCCACGCCGCAACAGAAAAAGCTGGTTTCTGCTCTGCCGGGTGTATCTGTGTCTGTGGCTCAAGCATTCCTGGGCTTGAAATACTCTCCTCTGAAGGGCGGGTCTCTTTAGGGTGGAAATCTTAGGAGCTGCGGAGTGTGGATGGTGAAGATAGCTGCCAGCAAGGTGTGGGGGTTTCTCTGGGCTCTTCCGAGGCTCCATCTGGATGGTGGACTTGGGTCGGAAGTCACTCTCGTGGTCCATGGAATGCAGGGGGTTCAACAGGGAAAGCTGGTTTCTGCTCTTCTGGGTGTATCTCCTCTGAAGGGCGGGTCTCTGCAGGGTGGGTCCTTGTAGGCTGGGTTTCTGACAAGCCGGGCTGGAGACTGGCTTAATCTCTTGGGTGGAGATCTTATGAGCTTCGGAGTGTGGATGGTGAAGATCAATACACTAGCTCAGCTCTTCACACTCTACCTGTCCAAATGCAAGGTGCCTTCCCAAGGGAAAACCAGCAGGACAGTTCTACTGTTCAAGAAGGGAGACATTCACGACATCAGCTGTGCACAAGGCTCCTTTTTTTTTTTTTACCGTATTTTCACCAGGAGTTGACTCTTGTTTTTCTTTTGTTTGTTTTTATAATAGCCATCCTGATGGGGTAAAATAGTATTTTATTGTAATTTTTATTTCTAAATGATTAGGGATGTTGGGTATTTTCATATATTTATTGGCCACTTTTGCCAAAAACTAGTAACAATTATGGGCCTCAATTCCATGACCTGAAGAACGGTTTGAGGCTCTTCCTGTCCCTGGAGCAAGCAGATGCCCTTAGGTTACTCTTGGCTTGTGATAGGACTAATGGAGATGTTATTGGTGCCCACTCGAGAAAATCGATGAACAATGGGAAGACAATGGGAAGACAATGGGAAGACAGTGATATGTGTTTTTGGAAAATGCAATAAAGCCTTTGCCTATCATTAAAATAAGACTGTAGGAGTTCTTTGGTATTAATTCCATGTCAGATAATGGATTTGTGAATGTTCTCTTGTATTCCATTAATTCTTCTCCCACTTCGTTGTATGAAGATTTTTATGTTGATGAGGTCCAGTTTATCCATCTTTTTCCCTTTTTGCCTGAGCTTTTGGTGTCATCCATCAAATCATTACCCAATTCAATGTCACAAAGTTTTTGCTCCTTTAACATTGCTTAGTATTCATTTAGGTCCTTAGACATTTTGGGTTAAATTTTGTTTTGTTGATTTTTATTTTGGCGGTGGTCACACGGTGGTGTTCAGGGCTTAATTCTGATTCTGTGCTCAGGGAGAACCCCTGTTACCTGTATGCAAGGCAAGCCCTTTAACCTTATCCATCTCTCCAGCCCTTCGTTAATTTTTATATAAGACAAGTTTTATTCTGTTTCATCTGTTGTTTCTTTGACTAGAGAGGGAAACCAACACTTCCCTCACTGTACAGTCAGTATCTGGGGGAAGGTTCAAGGAGCCCTGAGGCCACTCCCAGCTGTACTTGGCCTCTCTCCCATACTGTAGGGGCAACCCCAGGCCCAGTGGTGTGCCACTGCTCAGGCCACAGTGCGTGGGCTGCCTGGGCTACACCTGCAGTGCTTCGCACCATGCATGCCAGCGATAGCATTCCCGTCCTGACACACGCATGCGAAGCATCCCTCACCCTAGGCAGCTATCTGCCAGCCTCACATTCTCCTTTCTGGACCTGATATTCACACAGTGCATACTTCTGCTTTGTGGTGGGAAAAAACTGATGCCAGCACGAAGGGTCAGCAAGTAGTATTGCTAATTGTAATGTTTGGATTGATAAAAACGTTGATTTCACTCTGTCTCCTTAGAGCCAAGATTCTGGGTCTGATAATCGAATAAACACAGTCAGTCTTAAGGGAAGCTTTGGAAAGGTTTGATCGCAGCCCAACCCCCTTCCGCTTCCTCCCGGAGTTCAAGAAAATCATCTCACACTGCAGTCTCAGACCCTTCCTGTGAGTACCCTTCCTGAAAGCAGACTTTCTTCCAGGAGAGGCTCCTTAGTGTAGCAGTGCTGAGAGCAGTGTTTAGTGAACGCTGTTGTGTAGCAAGAGTTTGTATTTTGAAATATAGTGACTTCTTTGGCACGTAAGTAATACTTAACTCACATATGGCAAAAAGAATTAAGTTAATAAATGATCTATAAGTAGGTAGTAAACATTATTTGCTTTGAATTGTCCCTCAAAAAAGAAAGTAAAACTATTCCTTTATATTATAAAGCCAGTTGAGTTGGCTTTGTTTCTGTTTTTTGTTTGCTGTGTTTCTGTTTTTTTTTTTTTTTTCTTTTTGAGTCATACCTAGCAAAGCTCAAAAGTTATGCGACCCCTGTCTCTGCACTCAGGAATTACTCCTGGCGGTGCTCAGGGAATTGAACCCGGGTTGGCCACGTGCAAGACAAACGCCCTCCCTGCTGAACTGTCGCTCTGGCCCCTTTTAAATTTTTTTTTTTTTTTTTTTTTTTTTTTTGCTTTTTTGGGTCACACCTGGCGATGCTCAGGGGTTTCTCCTGGCTCTGCACTCAGGAATTACTCTACTAACTACCAAGTATCTTTAAAATTTTCACTTAGGGGCCTGGAGCGATAGTCCAGCGGCTAGAGCATTTGCCTTGCACGTGGCCGCCCATGCCAGCCCGGGTTCTATCCCCGGCATCCCATATGGTTCCCTGAACTCTGCCAGGAGTAATTCCTGAGCATTACCGGGTGTGACCCAAAAAGCAAAACAAACAAACAAATAAATAAAAATAAACCTTAAAAAAATAAAATAAAATTTTTGCTGAGGTATACTGCATATAAAGTGGATTCGCTTTGCTTAATTGAAACTTAATTGAAACATTCCCATTTTCTCTCCCCAGCCCATGGCAGTTGCCATTCTATTCTGATTTAATCAACTTGATTATTTTAGATGCCTTCATATGGCAATATTGCCATTAACTTATTTCACTTGATGTGATGTCTCAAGTCCCTTCATGTTGTTGCACAGACCGGTTGTTTTTGCATCTTGGCTGTTGTGAGTAATTCAGCATTGCATATGGGAGCATCTAACATCCTGGTTTCAGTTCGGATATATGATACCGGAAGTTGGATTGTTGTGCCATCATCTATGGTAGCTCTAGAATTTATTTAGAAATCACCTCACCGTTTACACAATAACTGTGCCATTTTAATGTCATCGTTCAAAGGTTCCAGATTCTTGACAAAACTTAGTAATTATCTTTTAATAATAGCCACCTTACAGATGTAAGGCTTTTTGTGGTTTTGCTTTGCACTCCTCAAGCTAGCAGTGTTGAGTATCTTTTCATGCACCACTTGGTCATTCCTGTATCTTCCTTTGGAGTGATTTCTATACAAGTCTTAATAAAGTTGTTTTTTTACTGTTGAGTTACATGATCATTTATCATTGGGTAGTATTTTTGAGCTTTAGCTTTGAAAACTGTATTTTCTAAAGTACTTATTTTATTCTGTCCTTATAATTCTGTCCTTATCAGCAACACCAACAAAGATCCCAGCTGATACCAGCACTCCCCCAAGACAGCATGTATCAACTCATGAGAAGATGGCACAGAGGAGATCATCGTTTAGCAGTCAGGTAATCTCTTCAGTTAATATTTTTCAGAGTAAAGATTTATTTAAAAAATCATCTAAATCTTCAGAAATTAATTGATCCATCATCCAGTGCCTCTTCTGGCACAGTGCACAGGTGAACAGATGAAGGGCCCAGAGTACTCAGTTGACAACATGGTACCAGGGATCCAGCCCAGTCCTCCAGCATGCAAAGCTGAGGAATCTGGAACCATTTTATATCTTAATCACCTTCAGTTAAAATAAGACAACTTTGTTGGAAAGCCCATGCAGGATTTTGTAGCAGGAGCCTAGGAAGGTAAGCAGGAGCAGGCATTTCCAGTGAAGAAGGGAACACACCTGAATTCAGCTAATAAAAAGTAAAGGAGGCAAATTATAATTCACTTACAAAAACACCATGGTGATATTTCTAGGTGAAGTACTCGTTTATGGGAACAAACACCAATTCCGTGTTACTTTTTCATTTTGCTTCTAGTCCATAAATTCCCAGTCTGGTCAGTCATTAACACAGCCAGTGATGTCTCAAGCTGCAAATTTACCAATTCCACAAGGCATGTCCCAGGTATTTTGTGTTTTTGTTTTTGTTTTTGTTTTTCTTTTCCAGTCAAGTATTTTTAAATGATACATTGCTTTTAAACTAATGAAGTTTTTTTAGAAATACGTATTTATCAATGCAGTGAATCTCAACTGTGAGCTTTTAAAACTGAGGATGTTTTTGACTATTGATGACTATAGGCTGCCACTGTTGTCCCTTAGTCAGCAGCCAGAGATTTACTAAAAGTCTTGGTGGATATATGAGAGCTCTACACAACCAAAGTTTATCTTGCTTAATATGCGGTTGACTGCTCCACATTGCCCCTGGCTAGAAACATCATGTTTGTTAAAGATAAAATGGCTGTATATTTTATTGTCATGGATACTGTATTTAGGAAATAAGTTCTTACAGCGTTGATTTATCATAGTAAGGACCCTGAGTTACTTGTATGTATCAGGTATCACAGATGCTGAAAATTCAAATATGCTATATCTGCTAAAGGACGATCTAAGTAAATTACCCAATCCAGGGAAAGTTGTTAGAAAATAGACACTAAGTTATTTTGATTTTAACTTTCTCAACTTGTCATTTATGTTGCTCTCACTCAGTTTCTGAGACACATTAAAAATACTAATGATTAATAATAGAAAATTATTTTTCTGGCTTGGTTTGCATTAAATATTACTTATAGAATATCTTAATTTCCAACTATGATTACATAGTTAAGAGAAACTATATTTTTCTAAAGATAACTGAATGATTGTTTAAATCATGTTTGTCAACTGAGTGAAAAATCATGAAAATGGTGGGAGTTGGGAAGGGGCACAGCATGAGATTTAGGGGGCCTGGTATGAGCGGCCCATAGTCACAAATAGGTTGAGAAACACAGGTTTAAAATATATGTTTGAAAAAATATATATATGTTTGTAAGTATAACTTAATATGACACTTGTATTGTTGTACAGCTATGACACTTGTACAGATGTATTGATACTAAAATTCATCATCAGAATTTCTAGTTAACATAAGGTAGCCTACTTACCATATGATAGGCTGCTTATTATTAAATGTCAGGGCCGGACTGATAGCACAGTGGGTAGAGCATTTGCCTTGCACACAGCCAACCTGGGTTTGATCCCCAGCATCCCATATGGTCCCCCAAGCACTGCCAGGAGTAATTCTTGAGTGCAGAGCCAGGAGCAACCCCTGAGCATTACTGGGTGTGACTCAAAAAGCACAAAAAAAAAGGGATGGATGGATGGATGGACGGACAGACGGATGGACAGAGATAGAGAGATAGATAGATATCATAGTTACAGTTTTTACTAGCACCAAATACTACTTTATTGTGAAATTTAACAGCAATTTTATGTATTTAGAGATGCCTTCAGTAGCATTAGCTTATTAATCTCAAGATACCAAATACTAATTTGTAATATTTTCTTACTCTAGTTGTTGGATATTGTCAATCTTTGAAGTTGAGCTTATATATTTTGAAAATGCTCGGTATCCTTAATATAGACTTTTTTTTTCTTTTTGGGTCACACCCGGCTATGCTCAGGGGTTGCTCCTGGCTCTGCACTCAGGAATAACTCCTGGCAGTGCTCACGGGACCATATGATCTTACGATGCCCAGGATTGAACCCGGTTGGCCATATGCAAGGCAAATGCCCTACCCGCTGTGCTATCCCTCCGGCCCCCTTCATATAGACTTTTGGAAATGAAAAGGATTTGGGAAATGGGGGGTCACATTGCTCATTTTTATGTTCATTTACTTTGAGACTTTAAGATTATCAAGATACTCTGATTATTCAGGAATTGCTTAACTGATCCTGTGTAGATTTCAGTGGTGAGGCAACCCTCAAACAGCAGTAAGCAGATGCTGCTTGTATCTCAGGAAAAACAGAACTGTGACCTAGAAAGGCCTAGAAGTATAATTGGCCAGCTTTGTTTGCATCTTAAATGCATTCCTTCATAATGGCTTTCTCTAAAATGCGATGTTTGTACTTTTGTGGTAAACAATTTCAGTTGAAACTGTGAGTGAGAGTCTTGTGGTAGTTTAGCTCACATTGTGCACCACGGTGACAGTCTTTGGATGCCAGAATATGATGTGATGAACTAAACTACCTTTTCACTTGTTAAAAAGTGAAATCAGGTTCAGTAACTTGTGAAGTGACAGAACTTAATTGTGGTAGCAAGCTCGTAACTAATTTAAGTCTTCTAACAGCAGTGGGTACTTGTAATCATAGACAAGTTCTGGTTAGAAGTTAGAAATGATACCAGGAATCTGAACCAGAATATATTTTTAAAGAATTATTCACTACTAAAAGTAAAGAATTCTCAAGGAGACAGAATAGAAAGAAATGAAGGCAGCTCAGTCACAGAGAGAGAGAGAGAGTGAGCGAGCATGTGCCATATGGAAGACACGCTCTACTCTCCTAGATCCCTACCCTCTACTGCCATACTGGTCTTCTGATCCCAGCGGGGTAGTTTTGACTATAGTCACTGGATGTTAGGAGAAGTCACTAAGGTATCATGTACCAGGGCAGGAGAGCAGGAAATTAGCCACTGGGGTACAGTCTACACCTGCTGACGAGCTGCTTAGAAGGGTCTGTGGAGGCTTGTTAGAAAGCCCCTGCACCTGTGCTACGTACAAGGCCTTCCTCGGAAACTGCCCACTGACGAGAAGGACAAGCATCAGAGCTAGAAAGGGGAGCACCTGTCTTCACAGTGTCCCTCCATCACCCCGTACTGAGGAGAAGAAATATTTATAGGGTCCCGCTCCACCACAAAGGCACTGTATTAGTAACTGGCAGAACATCCTTGATGCCGAACTTGGTGCGGAAACCCAATTGGCATAGCGCACTACAGCCCAGAACTCCTGGACTCAAGAGATCTCCAGCCTCAGTTTCGCGAGTAGCTGAGACTATTTTTTTTTTTTTTATAAAGAATCTCTTTTGTTTTCCTTTTTGGGTCACATCCGGCAATGGTCAGGGGTTACTCCTGGCTCTTTGCTCAGGAATTACTCCTGGTGGTGCTCAGGGGACCATGTGGGATGCCGGGATTGATCCCGAAGTTGTCCACATGCAAGGCAAATGCCCTACCCACTGTGCTATCGCTCCAGCCCCATTTTTTTTTTGAAGTTTCAAAATGCTTTACTTAACACAGGTTCAGACATACAAATCAGCAGTAGGAAAAATCCTGAGCTTAGGATTCCCAGCTGAGCCCTGGCCACGTGTAGGCCAAGATGGCAGTCACCACGTGTTAAGGCGCTGCAGAGAGGAGACTGGAAAGCAGCGCCAGCAGAAAGGGGGGAAGAGCGCCTGAGAGAGAGCATGGGAAAGGAAGCAGGCTAGTTTATATCCCTGGAAATGCTGACCTCCCACTCCAATGGAAAGCCATTAGGGTCAAATGCCTTCAGGTAATTTCTCCTAGGGCCTCACCTAGGCCCTTCCAGATGTTAATGTTGCCGAGCCAAGATCTGCCTAGGAAATGCCTTGGCAGGGTAGAGAGGAGTTTCTGAGGTGAACTGTATCTCAGAATACAAAGGCAAGCATCTGTACCAAAAAATATACTATAGCCAGTTAAATATTTCTCCAAGCCTTCACAAGAATCTCGTCTTTCCTTTATGGTTGTTCTGTATATTAGCTTTGAGTTATCAGGGAGCCATGCTTGCTTGCTTGGAGGCAAACAGCATTTCTCTCCAGTCTAATTACTTAGAGATCCAATGTGGCCAGGCAAATATGCTGGTAAGATCTAGCTAGTCCCACGATTGTGGCAGCATGAGAGAATATTTATACCAGCCAATATAGAATACCTGGTCAGATGAAATGCCACATTCAGACTATCTTCCTCCTATCTACAAAGTGACCTGCAGGAGGCAACTCGAGGGCAGATGCAGGGGCTCTGGGCAGGTGTGCTGCAACAAGTCTTAACTTACCATAGCAAGCTTACTTTTCAGGTTGCACAACTCGGAGGAATAAATAATTCTAAAATGTGTTACACTTTTTCCATACATGGTCCTTTAGTTCCAGTTTTCAGCTCAGTTAGGAGCCATGCAGCATCTGAAAGACCAGTTGGAGCAAAGGACACGAATGATAGAAGCAAATATTCACCGACAGCAGGAAGAACTAAGAAAAAATTCAAGAACAGCTTCAGATGGTCCATGGTCAAGGGCTGCAGGTAAGTTATATTTGAAGCATGCAACTCACATTTGTTGGCTTCTGAGGAAAACATTCTTGTAATTTAATTAAGATTCAAGAGATATATTTCATCTATTTAATTTAATAAACACTGGTTACCAACCAGCTATCAAATTTTCAGTTTCTAAAAATATACTTCATTTATAAGGGTATCTCCCTCAGTATCCTTATTTCTCAAGATTAGGGTCATCTTTTAAAAGCCTTCTAATTTTTATTAAGCTTAAATTCATACTATAAGAATTATATTTTACATTGACTTTTAAAGTACAGCATTTCTAAATCATTATTTTGATAAAATATTGGCAGGTTTAATTCAAATTAGTTTTATTTGGTCAACCAGTGAAGCCACTGTAAAGCTGTGTCTATCAAAGGAGGTGTGGACTTCGGTAAAGAGAAATTTTAAGTGAAAACTACTACTTTCCACTGCCATAAAATATCAGTGCTGAGATGCGAAGATGATGGGGCTCTCAGTAGCACTGCGTTAGAGCAGTGCTCGGGGCTGAAACAATCCTCAACACAAAATGCTCAACCAAGTAGAGGTTCGAATTTAAACCTTTTTTTTCTTACATATGGAAACATGACGGTATGACTAGGAAGAACTAATACAAAGTGTCTGATTTTATTCAACAATTGCTAATGTTTCAAAATGTCTTTCTTATTGCTTGCTTTTTTTGCACATAGCCTATTTTGCATTTCGCTTAATACTCTCATTCTTCATTGTTGTTAATCTGTAATGTTCATTTCAGTGTAATCTTTGTCTTTAAAGATGTTTTTACAGCAATCAACACCTGGATTGAATTTTGGTTCTGTTCAGCTTTCTTCTGAAATTCATCTAATATCCAGCCACTTGCATCTATAAATATGCAAGGCCAGGTTGTTCAAACTAACCAGATTCAAAGTGGAATGAATTCTGGACACATCGGCACAAATCAGCACATGATACAACAGCAGACTTTACAGAGTACACCAAGTCAGGTAACCAGAGCAGACGTGATTGGCCTGCGATTGACTAAAGCATACGCCACCTGTACAACAGAAGTAAAGTTGTACCTTGAACTACATATACTTTAAAATCTTATAGTTGATATTATTCTGTTGAGTGATTATTATGCTTTGTGCGTAATTATTGCTGAATTATGGAATGATAAATTATTTTGATGTTTTAGCAGAATTTTGAAATTTGTTTAAAATGTAGTACTGTATGATGGAAAGGTTTGACTTACAGAGGGTGAATGAATAGGAGACATGTTACATGTTATACCATGTAGACATGTTACATTTTCTATCATGTGAAGAGTAGGTTGATGGAGCAGTAATGGTTTAATCGGGTATTCTAGGAAACTGTAGTAACTGGTATGTATCTGACTATACATCTCTAGGTTTAAAAAAGAAATATATAAGAATGCAGTTGGGGGGGTCAGAGCTATAGCACAGCGGGTAGGGTGTTTGCCTTACATGTGACCAACCTGAGTTTGATCCCCAGCATCCCATATGGTTCCACAAGCACTGCCAGGAGTAATTCCTGAGCGAAGAGCCAGAGTTACCCCTGAGCGTCACTGGGTGTGACCCCCCAAGCCCCCATGTAGTTGGGCATTTGCCTTGCACAGAGCTGACCTGGATTCCATCCCCAGCGCCAGATAGTCCCCCTAAGCCCTGCCAGGATTGATCCCTGAGCACAGAGCTGGGGTAAGCCCTGAGCACAGCCAGGTATGGTCCAAAAACAAAAATGTGGGGCTGGAGTGATAGCCCAGCGGGTAGGGAGTTTGCCTCGCACTCGACTGGCCCATGCCGCCCGGGTTCGATCCCGGCATCCCATATGGTTCCCGAGCACCGCCAGGAGTGATTCCTGAGTGTAGAGCCAGGAGTAACCCCTGAGCATCGCCGGGTGTGACCCAAAAAAGGAAAAAAAAATAAAGTAGTATTGGTCATTGCACATTCAGCCCAAATTCTTTCTGTATGTTTTATATCATCCCAGTTCGGATCTACCTTTTTACTGTGGCTAATCTTGCAGCCAGTTATTTAAAACTAACCCATTGTGATGTTTTTGTAGTAGATTGCCAAGAGAGTACACTATGCCATGTTTTACTATCTAAACTATGTGTATTTCTGAATAAATATTTCAGGTAGTCTGTTAAATCATCTCTTTTCCAGCAGAGTTCACAAAGCGTCCTGAGTGGGCACGGTCAGCAGCCATCTCTTCCCAGCCAGACGCAGAGCACTCTGGCCACCCCGCTGTACAACACTATGGTAATTTCCCAGCCAGCAGCCGGCAGCATGGTCCACATGCCATCAAGCCTGCCACAGAACACTGCCCAAAGTGCAAGTGCAGCCGTGACAACTTTCGCTCAGGATAGGCAGATCAGGTACTTGGTCTTTTTCATTCATCTTTCAAAGTTGTAAGTGGACTGACTTAAAAGATCATTAAGTTTGAAAAATCTGACTTAAAGTGGCTGTTCGTTTAGTCATTTTTCTTGAATTTGAAATTAAAAAATTAAAATGCAGTATTTAAGGGACTTTATGATTTCTTTAAAAAAATATGTTTTCTGTCCAAAAATGTACTCTCAAACATTGTATTGTGTTCTATAGCACAATTTTTCAGGGTTGTGTAAGGCTTTATGTTCTAGTATAGGTTTTGAATTGTGCGGTGACAGTATTTAGGAGACGTTGTTACCTATGTTACGGAATGAGCGTCAGATACGATTCTTGAACTTAATTACTACACTAAGTGATCAAACTATATTTCTCCTGATTCTTATCTTAAAAACTTATATTAGAATCTTTTCCTTAATGGTAAGGGGGTAAAAGAATTTTTAGTGACTTGGTTAAGGCCTTACTAGAACTAAAGAGATGATGAGCGTTCTGAATTCAAGCCTCTGTCACTTTTCAAAGCTCTGATTGCAAAGCTAAACTTAGGCTCCTCTACACTTTCGTTGACTGTTGTTGACTCTTAGAAAAACTGCCATTTATGGCTTATTTTAGTGGGAGTTTAAATAGCAACTTAGAAATGGTGTATTTCTTTTGGAGGGAGTACATTCATATATGGGGAAGTTATGGGGTGGCAATTACAGGATCTCTGCAGTTTCAAAGCTTCCGCTTTAAATACTTTTTAGACTACCAGGCTGCTGCTTTTATAGTAATTTAGCTGTTGTATCAGCGTATGTAACAGATTTTATTAAAATCCTGTTACTAGCTTCCAAATGTAAAGAGGCCACGAAATCAGAAAACCGCTGAGGGCAGGAAGCACTGGCGCTTCTCGGAACTTGAGTGCTCTTCCTAAAGGGTCCCCGCAGAGGAGTGGGGGTAGAATGAGCAGGAGTGCGGGCTTTGCTTCCGTGACCTAGATCAATTATTATCACCTTCGTTACCAGCATTCTGGAAGGAATACTAAGAACATGCTCACAGGAAGGTAGATGACGAGCATTTTGGTGTTTAACCTCCCACCCCACCCAAGTTTGGGAAGAATGGAAATGTTTATATGAGTTTACTGTATTCCGTTTTGAAATCCACAAGCTTGGTGCCTTTCTCCACTTCTTTACATCAGTTTAGATTTTTTAATAATTATTCTAGTTATGGGGCCGAAGTAATATAGCACAGCAGGTAGGGCGTTTGCCTTGCACGTGGCCAAGAGCCAGGAGTAACCCCTGAGTGTTGCTGAGTATGACCCACAAAGCAAAAAAAAAAAAAAAAAAAAATTATTCTATTTATAATTTAGGTAACCCAGGGAGGATTAAAGCCTGAGGAGAGGAAACCTCTACTCTTTCAGGAAGCAACTATTTGTAAATATTTGTTCTTCGAGGGGAAGTAAACATTTCATTAATAACTGATTGGCCACTTCCATGAATGTGGAAGTTCTTTGTGGACAGTCAATAGAAAAATAAATCCATATTACTTGATGTGATAAATTCTTATGAGGTGTTTAGAAAGGAGGAAGGGAGCTATTTGTGGTTGGTGGGAGGCTCTGAAGGTAAAGAGAGTAGTCATGGAGAGAGTATCGTGGAGGGAAAGCCTGAGCATTGCCAGAGCTTAGCTTTTGGTTGTTCCTGTGGCAGGGAGTCTAGGTGTTTTGGATAAAATCTAGCTTAGATAATACAAACCAGAATTGTGGTATAAAAGCAGAAGCAGTGTGCAAAAAGCCACATGTTTGGGGCCAGAGTGATAATACAGCAGGGAGGGTGTTTGCCTTACATGCGGATGACCTGGGTTTGAACCCCAGCATCTTATATGGTCCTGACTGCAGAGCCAGGAGTAACCCCTGAGCATCGCCAGGTGTGGCCCAAAAAGCCAAAAAAGGCAACAGGAAAAACCTGTGTGACTTAGAAATGGTAGGAAATTGTTGCATGTTCTCATCATATTTTACCAGTGAACAGTTGGGCAATTCAGATACTAACTTCTTTCAGTTTGTCTTTTTTCTTCCACTGCCTCTGCATTTAGAAAAGCCATTGCCTGATCCGGGCCAGGAAACACCCAAACACCCCCCACCCACCCACCCACCACCACCACAGACACACACTCTGTGCTTTCTTAGTAAGCGTTTCATAGTTTTGCTATGTATATGTAAATCTGTTTTGAGTTAATTTTTCATGTGGTATAAGGTAAAAATCCAATTGCCATTTGTTTGCATATGCATAGACAGAAAGTTTTAACTTTTTGTGATCGTTTCCTTTTACTACATAGTATGTTTGTTCTGGCATCCCAGAGGAAAGCTGTAGAAACACGAACCAGAATGGGAACATCCTCCTTTTTGAAAAGTACAGTGTCGTTAACGTGCACCTTCTCAGGTGCCGTTTCTGATGTGCTTATGGTGTTTCTGACTTTTCTTCTCCTTTTTTTCCTCATAGATTTTCCCAAGGTCAGCAGCTTGTGACCAAATTAGTAACTGCTCCCGTGGCCTGTGGGGCAGTCATGGTCCCGAGCACCATGCTCATGGGTCAGGTGGTCACTGCCTACCCATTTGCTCCGCAGCAGCAGGCGCAGCCGCAGAGTTCCCAGGAGCAGCAGCTCCCGCAGCACAGCAGCCGTCTCCGGCTCAGCTGGCCCAGGCACCGCAGCACTTCCTCCAGGTGAGTTTTCTCCCGGGAAAGCACTGAGACCCACTGACTCGCATGTGATGAAACTGGCCATTAGAGAACTTGTTTCATACTCTGAAGAATTTCTCCAAAGACAGAAAGCTTGGCTGGACTAGTGCTTTGTTTCTTCCCTCATTCTGTCTTTGGAGGATGTGGCTGGCCATGGACATGCCCACTCTGAGCCGCAGCAGAGTCCATGGCTGCTTGCTGTCCACACCACAAAAGCTTGACAGAGGCTTGCTTTCTCTCTGGTTCTTCCATTCTTCATCTGTTTATCAAACTCAGTAGGACGGTGATAACAAAAGGTTCTGTGTCTTTTATCTAGTATAGGCATTTTATTCAATTAGATTTTATAAACTGGGAGCAGTAGGGCCTGAGCCCACAACAAGGTCCTAGAATTGATCCCTAACTCCTAAGTAAATAAGTAAATGATAGTTACAGAATAGCTATAAGTGAATGCCAGAGGAGAAATACTGTGGAGTTAGGATAGGTTGTAGGTCCTAACTTGGGCTCTAAAGTCGGGTGCCTTGCAGTTGAGCAACTGCCGTCTCCAGCCATGAGACATTGGTAGGTTGCTCAGGTAATTTTGGTTTCCCAGTGTAGAATACATGGAGGGACCGATAGTTCATCTCTCATGGGTAGGTTTGCTTACATAAATCACTAAGCATGCTGTTAGATAAATAACTAGCAAGCTGTCATTTATGAGTCCTCTGAAAAAATGCAGTAGACGTTCATTATGCGGACACAGAGATGAGAAGATCTGTGTATCTGAGAGGTGCAGAAGCAAGTCACCTGAGTTGGAATTCTCACCGAGGAAATCAGCAGGATGTATTTTGGGCACTAGAACCCTCACTAGTCCGGAGGATGTGGGCAGTAATAGATGGTTCAGTTTTCCCATACTGGACTAGCTGAAACAGTTTGGAGTGTTGGCTGGAATCATGGTCTGGTCTTCAGCTGCCCATAATGTGGACTGGTACCATCCACAGAACTTTCCCACAGTCCTCAAAGCTGTTGTTGCTGCTTAACACGTCTGGGTTGTGCATCAGCTACTGTAACTTCCTTATTTTTTTTTTTTAAAAAGCACTTATTTCATCTTTTCCTCCTGAGTAAGACTGTACTGTGTTTGTATATTGCTGTCACTCATACGTTGCTGGCTCCTTGCCTTGTTTCCAGATCTTGACTATCATGAATAATGTTGCAGTCATTTGTTTTTTTTAATGATGTTACTATTTTATCTTCATAAAAATGGGGGTGTCAGTATGACTTTTTTTTCTTCAGTCTATATAAATTGAGACCCAAGAAGTATAGTTTGCCCAAGTCACATAGCCAGTAAAGGAGCTATCAGTCAGAACCCAGACCTCAGACCCCTGCACCTGGCCACAGAAGTGCTGTAGTAGTTCTCCAAAGTAACTGTGTGAGGGTATCGTTGGTTTGACTTCATCATATGTGTGTTTCAGATAAAATTTCATGTTAAATTTTCAGATTAATTGCCTTATCTTTTAGGACATGTTCTCTTAAGGAAATAAAAAATGAAAGAATGTACGTGGGTTGTGTGGAAATAGATTTTTTTTTTTTTTTTGGAAATAGATTTCTTAATCTACCATAAAGTCTAGCTCAGATTCCTTTCAATCAATGAGATTTTGTCATGCTTTTCATTGTTTTTTGTTGTATTTTTTAATTTTGGTGTTTGGGCCACAGGCAGCAGTAGTCAGGACTTTCTCTGGCTCTGCATTCAGGAATTGCTTCTGGCGGTGTTTGGGAGACCGAATGGGGTGCTGGAGATCAAACCCGTGTCAGCCAGTGCCCTATTGCTCTGCCCTCTGTCATGCTTTTTATTTTTATTTATTTATTTATTTATTTATTTTTTGCTTTTTTTTTGGTCACACCCGGCAGTGCTCAGAGGTTTCTCCTGGCTCTGCACTCAGGAATTACTCCTGGCGGTGCTCAGGGGACCATATGGGATGCCAGGGATCGAACCCTGGCCAGCACAGGCCGCCGCGTGCAAGGCAAACGCCTTACCCGCTGGGCTATCACTCCGCCCCTGTCATGCTTTTTAAAAAAGAGGTAAAACCTTATATGATCTTACCAAATATTATTTCAGGAGAAAGCAAAAATTTCACAGATAGTTGTGATCTCTCAGGATTTTGACCCTAGGGAAAGTGGAAAACTGAACTAAGTCATAATCTAATAAAAATGGGAGAAAGCAGTACTCCACTGGTGAACCCGTACTCCAGATGTGTAACTCACTAGTGTTTTTCTAGACTTCCAGGTTGCTTCACGGGAACCCTTCAGCTCAGCTCATCCTCTCTGCCGCATTCCCGCTGCAGCAGAGCACTTTCCCTCAGTCACATCACCAGCAACACCAGTCGCAGCAGCAGCTGGCGCGGCACAGGACTGACGGTTTGACTGATCCTTCCAAGGTTCCACCACAGTAGCCACCTCTCTCACCTCAAGGAAGGGGTTGACCCATAAGGAATTGCTCGACCATCTGAGGAGAGGAGGACAAGTTCCGGCACTTGCTGAGAGGGAGCACAGAGTGTTCTAGTTTCTGGAATCACTTAGGGAAAATGCTGCCTAGTGCTAAAGTGTACATTAATACCAGCCTGCGGGAGGGAATCTTAGGGCCATAGCCAATTCTGACAGTGTTTTACTTGCCCAGATACTTTTTGATGGAAAAAGAGTATATTGCCAAATGTTTAGCTCAGCTATGAAACACGACCTCCAGTGAAACAGAAAGGCACTGATGACGTTAGTGACTGCGAGGGGTCCTGTGCCTGTTTCCCAGTGTTACAGAGGACACACCACTGCCATGTCAGGGTTTGCTCAGTGATGCCATGCAGACAGTCCAGTAGACTCAGTAGTTCCCTTCCCAGCCCTCCCTGTTCAGTTAATGATGGACTAGTGATTAGTTGGAGAATGTCCTGTGAGTTTCTATTCTCTATGTACAGATGCTGTAAAAAATAATATGTATATGTCTGGATAAAAGGAGAGAAAGCAAAACTTTTGTATGCTGCATGAAAGCATTATCTCCTCCTTATAGGTATATTTCCTTAGATTCTGATACCATGTGCAAAATGAAACCATCCTCCATTTCCCTTTTGTTTACAACAGACATAGTGTTCTGTTCACTTTCTGGGGCACAAGTCTTTTTGTTCATACTTTGGCTGTGATGTCACAGTTTGTTTCATGAGGTATGATGTGCTGCTGGGAATGACTTATCTTTTTCAGGTTAAATTATTGAAACAACAGGATTTTCAAATTTCAGAAATAGCCCTCATTTCATTATTTTTCAATTATGTTTGAAAATAGGATTTGCACTGTTTTGTTTTTTTTTCAGGTGGTTGGGAGTTTTGATCACATATTTTGATACAGTTCATAGTTGGAAATAGTTGTGTAAATGGTTTTCAACAAGACTGAAAGTAATTTTAAGAATGTTTGTTATAGGAGTAAAATTTGCACACAAAACATTTTTGGCACTTTTTAACATTCTCACTGGTGGGAATTTTAACTTTTAAGATTTATTGGAATCTTTATTATCCTTCACAATTTCAATGCTTCTTTTAGTCAGAAATGATTCAGGGTTAGAGAGGAAAAAACCCATAGTGCCTTGATTTTGATTCAGGTGAGAACTCACCATTTTCAATTTGCTGTCTGAATTCAGTAGCAGTTTTAAAACCTTAGTACATTTTCGCAGCACATGGGTGTCAATGCCAAGTTCTATGAAGACTGCTCTGGGTCTCTTGGACTGGAGGTACAGATACATTAGAAATGAAAGATGGCACCCCAACACTATATTAAAGTGACTGCAAGGTTGCTTTCCTAAGTCTGCAACTTCCATTAAAGCTAGTCGTTAAGGAATTACCAGTAAACATTTGTTCAGTATAACATACTTGATGTTCCTACAGAAGGCAAAAAAGGGGTCAGGAACTGCCTTTGCTTTCACTCCTAACACTATTCTCGCTTATTTGCTTTCTAAACATAAACTAGGATTTCTTTTCCTATTCTAAAGGTAATCAAGGCCAAGAGAAATTGCTTATATTAAAACAATCATTTCCTAGGTCTTGTGTTACTAATAAATTTATAATTTTACAGAAAATGGAAAATAGCTTACGGAATATCAGAAAATACTACTGAAGAAAGGAACGATAGCAAACTATAATAATTCAGAATTGATCCTAACAGGAAATGTGGAACAGATTTGGGCTTGCTATACAGAAAGTTTCTAGCATTGAAAATAACTGATTCACAGTAACTAGATACAGGAGGCCAAGAATCCTCAGTCAGTTCTTAAAACTTTTCTGACCTCAGCTTTGCCTGCCGTCATCATACTTTCTGTAGAAAATTACCCAGTCACATTTTAATGAGAAATACTGAAAAAGAAAACTGCCAAAGTACGTTGGCACCTACCTACCCTTCTACAAGAGAAGTGTCACTGGATAGGAAACTGTCATTAACATATCCAGGAGCACATCTTCTAGTTAGGGATCATCGAGAGGTTGCGGACTTTCCCTGAGGCTGTCAGAACGCGCCCGGCAGCACGTCCAGACGCAGGACTAAGGGCTAGGGCGCGGAGCGACGGGACTCATTTCTTCCTTTCCAATGGCCTTTCTCTACCGTAGTGTGGCTGTTCCATGTCTCAGAGTTGTGCCTATGTTTATTGGTGATGTCTAGCGATAAGGACTTGGATGACAAGATATAAAGAGCTATAATTTCGAGGTTTCTCCTCTAAATGCAGTCCTTCAAGTAGATCCACAAAAGCAAAGCATACTCAGACAAGCCACGGGTGAATTGGTTAACTATTAATCGCTATTCTCCCATACTCCCTTTAAGTATTTTTCATCCTGACAAATACAGTAATCAGTAACCACATTTTTGTTTGGTAATTCCTGTCCTTGACAGCCACAGCCCTCAGTCCCCACACCCCCGCCCCTCTCCCACCCTGTTTTAGTCCTGGTTATTGAATTTCAAGAAGCAGTTTAAATTTTTCCTTTCCTGTCGCTCTTAGGTTAA
The DNA here is from genome assembly GCA_021461705.1 of Cryptotis parvus. Taxonomy (NCBI): domain Eukaryota; kingdom Metazoa; phylum Chordata; class Mammalia; order Eulipotyphla; family Soricidae; genus Cryptotis; species Cryptotis parvus. The sequence goes on from JAJIBD010012123.1 coordinate 39,808, forward strand.
ATAAGCACCAACTGCCTTTTGGCTCGTTGTTTTCCCCATTGCAAAGCTGACCCTGCCCTGCCCTCAGCCCCAGGAACTGACACTTGAGCAAACTGAAGAAGATTCTACATTTGTCTCTACTTTATTCCTTTTGTAGCCAGTGTCCATTAAAATCCCAAAACCTAAGTCATGAAAATACCAAATAGGAGCACGTTTCAGCTACTGAAAAGGCTTCCCTCAGCTTTAGTCTCGCTGATTAGACATAATCAGTTTCTAAAAGATTACATATATAGAGCTATCTATACACACGCATTTGTGCTTGTATGTGTGTGTCTTCTGGGTACCACTTGAGGGCAGTTCCGTTGCCGAGAAGGAAAGCTGTGCATTTCTGTTTGCAGTGTTCTTGTGGTGGCTGAAGAAGACAAGGGTTACTGACGCCTGCTGCTTGGAGTGCTATTAAACCAGAATCCGCAAACTCCAAAGTACTCTAGTTTCTGGGTAGAAAATCTTAGAGGAAAGAAAATCTGGGGTGGAGGTAGAATGTGAGTGAATGTACAGTTCTGTCTCCCACGTGTTGTCTTGCGAAGTCCTCACTTGTATCTTGTGCTCTGCTCTCACATCTGGCACATAGGAGTGTGCGAGAAATGCCGGGATCCTGGCGACCCAGTACGGAGCTCAGAACTCTCAGCATTGACTCACAAAAGGGCCCCCTGCGTTCTCCAGACGCGCTAGGGTTGTCGTCACCTAAAGCAGTCTGTAGGCAGTGAGGGGCAGACACCAGTGCGCCCTGCAGCTCTCCTAAAGCAGCGGTGCACACCGGCTCACCGCCCCCTGCCCGTGTTTCCTTCCTGCAGTCCCCTTCATACTAGCTGGCTCCCTAGTCTCATGCCATCGTCTACCCGGTCATGCGGTTTTCACCCTGTGCCCCTTGACTGCCAAAGGGCCACGAGGAACGCTGCTCTAAAGGCCACTGTGTGTCACGGGGGATGAAGCTTGCTCAGCAAGCTGCAGAGACCCTGTGTTGGCCCTGCTTGACACAGGGAGTGAGCTTACACTGGCTATCACCCAGCTTTCTTTGGTTATGTGTTAGGCAGGTTTTGGGTTTGCTTTCGTGGTGCCAAGCACTGGACCCAGGATTCACCTATGTGGCATGCACTCGACCACTCAGGCAGCCACAGCCCTCCCCAGTGATTGAAAAAGGTTTCCTCTATATCAGAGCAACTTTTTAGGTGGAAAACAAGTAGCATCTTACTCTAAAATTTCTTTCTTTTTTTCTATGTTTCTTTCAGTGATTCCAAGTCTGTTAATGGACATTTGTGTAAAGTTCACTCAAGTCTATGACCTTTCCAGTATCGGGGACCCTTTTCTTTAGTCCCTCAGGAGTCAATGTTGGAAGGTAGAAACACTGGATATTATTATTGCTGAGTAAGTCTAGTCAGGAATAAGTTGATTGAAGTTGTTAAATTGTAGGAGAAATAGCACAAAGGCACATGCCCTCAATAGTGATCAGAGAAAAGAACCTTTTAAGTTTGTTTCCGTTGGGTGAACATTCTTCTAAAAGGAGCTTCTAGAGTAACTGCAGAGGAAAAGAGTTGACTATTTTTATAGCGTATTTAATATATTTGTATATAACTATGAATATTATATAGTAGGAACCTGCCCGTGCCTCCCTCTTTTCTAATTTACTCCCCCTTTGCCATAGCACTAGTATCGCCTCATCCGTATGGGTACTGTGCCTACCGCCAGCCTACCAAGAGATAGTGCTGCTGCTTTCTGAGACAGGTGAGACGCCCGACTCTCATGCCTGGGGATCCTTTACACAGGAATAGCACACAACTTCACACAATACACAACAGTTTAAACGCATCCTTTTACACGAAAAACAAGCACTTTATTGCAACTATCCATTTTGATAAAGGTTGTCTTAGGCATTACCGTTTCTAAAGGATCCCCAAAATCATCACTTAGGTGAAATTTTAAAGTGACACATTTCTGAGAAATGTTTAGATCAGTGAACCATAGTAGGTTTACGGGAGTGATTGCAGGGTAGCCAAATGAACTCTGACTTTGGTTTAGAATATGTGTGGTAAAGAGACTGTAGTGCCTCGTTCCGTTTAGACATTGTAAACCTTTCTTGCCTATCTGTGTGGACACCCAAAGAGACCAGTGAGCCCGTCTAGGAAGATTGCATCAATGTGAATAGACGTCTAGAGCTGACCTAAAAGTGAATGGTAGTAATATTTTAGAATATAGTAATTTCAAGAACTATTATGGGTGTTTTAAATGTGTTCTGAAATGTTGGCATGTCATTTCAGTGTTTCCATTTGAATTGCTCTTGTAATGTTTTTTTGCACAAAAAAAGACTGGAGAGAAATACTACTTTGGTTGAAGAAAAGTATATAATTTGGTCCCATTTAAGTATCTCCTGTGGAAACACTGGGGGCTGTTTGTTGGAAGCTATTAAAGACATTTAAAACAATGTTGAACCACTCACCAAAAAATTAAGCACAGATAAATGTTTAAAAACTTTTCCTTGTGACGGTTTTGCACATTTCCCCCATGTCATGATTTCACACTACATTCCTTTATTTCCTAAATAAAATGATACTCTACAGGTTTTGAGTATTTAACAATACTCAGAAAGCTGCCTGGGTTTCCCTAAGGAAATGTTCTTTGTGAAATACAGGATATAGTTTAGGAAGAGACTATGAAGTGAACTCCATCACCACCACCAGCAAACACTGAGGGTGCTTGCATTTTGTGACAATCAAAATAGTATTTGTGGAAGAATTTAAAACGTGGTTTTAAAGCAATTGCTTTGAAAGCATTTCTCTGGGTTTCTTGAATAAAAATGGCTAAGTGTATTTATTTATATTTTGAAATACCTTTATGTTGTTTTTGTCATCAAAGCGATTTCCCAGTTTCATGTATTTGATTTGTGGTTTGTTGTTTTGCCATATAAAGCTCGTACGGGGGAGACCTGGCCCCTCCTCTGGGCCAGACTCCAGCCCTCGCTCGCCTCTTCTCGCGCAGGCAGGTGTTTGCCATCAGGACCCCTGGGACCCCCCAATCCAGGGGCCTGCACGCTGCCCTCTTCACAACTCATTAAGAAAATAACTCCTTTCAAATTTTCATATAGCTCCAACCTTTTTCTAATTTCACTTGCTGCCTTTTCTATTTCATGGGCACTTTTTATACAGTTAACTTCCCCCACAGCCAAAGGCCAGTATGACAGCACCAGTGGCAACGTTGTTCGAAGAAGCATCTTCAGTAGCTGGCATGATTGTGCCCATACTGAAACTCATTTAAAGTCTTTGAGTACAGGTGGAACAATGTATACCTACTGTATATTACTTTTACAAGAAAATGTTTGCTACCTTTCTTTATAGTATTACTATGTTGCTTGATCCTTTTTTATAAAACTTCGTATACACTGACCATTAAGGCAGTGTTTGACATTTCAAAACCTCGAGCTGGTACTTCTTGCTGGTGCACTTTGAAAGTCTCTACTTGAGTTCCACTCTAGCTCCCCGTCCTACATGGCAGGCAGACAGCTATCTGCCTGGCTTGTAGGGCTCCTTAAAGAACCACCAGTTGGATATGTTGATTTAGAGGTTAAATTGAAGACGTGCATTTTCCATACTTTCAAATGATATGAGGACACAAATTGTGATGTCATCTGAAACACGATGTTCAAATGCCCTGTGTTTAAAGTTGGCCGGTACTGGTGCAAGCCCGCTGCTGGCAATGGTTGGCTGTGCCAGTACTAAAACATTAAAATGTAGGGAAGGCTACATTACTCAATCTAAATAGGCTGTCTCACCATCAGAAAAAAAAGAACCAGGAGATGACCTTTTTATTTTAATGGGTATCAGCCAATAACTAACTTAGAACATTTTAGAATTACTCTGAGAGCTATTTTCCGGCAGGGTAAGTGTAAGGCAATCTACGCAAAGACTGAAGCCCAAAGATGAGTTAAATTCAGTGCTGTATTCAAACCAGTTCGTGCAAAAAAAGTTTATCTTTGTAAATTTTTTGTTAACATCGGTTGGTAGTTTTACACACAAAAACCAAATTTAATGTTCCGTGTTGGTTCTTAGCGTGCTACTCTTGGACACTGCTGTCCTTACTGCTTGGTTCTTCCTTTACATAGGCTAGATGTAGCCCCTCATTCCTATACTCCCAAAGGGTGGAGCTATGGAGATAGCTAGCAGGTCTTGAAATACTTATTTTCCTGAAGCAAATACTGAATGAAAACCCACATTGATTTTCATTAACATTTCCTAGGTGGTTTTCCCAATTCGAAGTTGCACAGAAGCAGGAAGGAAAACTGAATGGTTTCAACGGTGCTATATTAGGTTCTTTGCTGATTTTCATGAGCTATGTTTGGAAACAATTATTGATTATTGTACAAAATATGTGGATCACTTTGTTACAAGTTAAATATTGCCATTTTAATTTGGTGTTACAATTGGTTAGTTGTTTTTCAAAGCTTTCCTTTGAGGAAAAGGTAAAAGACATTATTAGCCTACCTCCCACTCAGGCCTCTTGCTGTATAATCACTTTTCCAGGTATGATGTGCATTTCTGAAAACTACATGTACTATTATAATGTTCTTTCCCATAGACTCTTGTAATGTATTCAGAACCTAAAATTATAGCAAAAAGAGCCAAGCAGTAGCATTGTTTATTTTGTAAATGTAAAAATAATTAGATGCAGATTTTGTTTCCTTACTCAATTTTAAAAATAAAAAAATACCTCAGTGCTATGTTTTTCAGTATCACCTGCAGTTCTCAAAAAATTAACATCTGCTTTATGTGGCACATAACTTGTAAGAATCACACTATTTTGGATTTTAAAGAAAGACTATTAAATATTTTAAAATCACTAGCAGTGACATTTTCTTTCTTCATCAGCAGAGTACCTGCGCAACCGTCTCCAGCTCGTCTGTTGGAGTCTCCCTGTTCTAAGTGCTTCTGTCCCCTCACACTTACCTGCTTGTGGCACCCCATAAAGCTAGTCCTGGGCCTCGCGGTCTGTGACGGGGACCAGCTGCTGCCTAACAAGTAACTGTCTTCCCTGTTCTCACAGGGAAACATCTCCCCTCACTTGCTCTCTCTATAGCCCTCTGGATCTGAGTAGCAGAGCTGCACAGAATGAAGGGGACTTCCCAAAATTTCTTTATTCTAATTTGTAGACACTGTAAATCTTTGTGGTAGAGAACTACTCAAAATCTTCATCAATACAAGCTGAACTTTTGATGGGGAGGGGGCTTTGGGGTCACACCCATCACAAAGTTTATGAACGAACCAGCCCTTTCAGACACTAGGTCCCTTTCTTTTGACACTCAGATGACCACAGATAATTTTTTTAAGAATCTGAAGGCTGGGAGACAGCAGCAGCTGGGCTGCCCACAGTCACTGGGTAGCTAGTGATGGTAAAATGGACTTAAAACTATCATGGAACTATGGTGATTTCATCTTTCATTGGGCCCACGTTAAGAGCCACGAGATGTTCAAAACAGCACTTTACAGAATGATGTTTAGCTCCTAATTTTGTGCAGCAACTTTAAAAACTGATCTATAATCAACACTACTTTGATAAATAACACAAAAGGAAAACGAGGCACCAGTCATATCACTTTTATTTACATTTTATCTATGTTACATTGTTTATTCAATATAGAAAAAATATGAATACACTCATCGTATTCTAAATTTGGTAATCCATGTGGTCAAATATTGACTGTTTGTATATTGGGTTTTCCACCCAATTTGTCTTAAAAAGAATGGACCTGGCAAGTAACTGCATCACATTATTGGATAGAATAGCAATACATTTCTTTTTTTTAAGCAAAGACCAAATTTTGAAAGAATCTTCCTGATTAAATTACTGCTTAGTAGCTCTAAGAAATGCTTTAAAAGATGGAACTTATTTCCCCCTTAAGACAACTCAAAATAAACCTCTTAGAATACCGTGACATAGGAAGAGAACCAAGGCCCCTGGGAAGAGGCTTAGTACTCCCGAGAGGAAATCAGTGGTAGGCCTCAGTGTGCTCTATGCAACACATAAACCCCAAACACGGGGGGATTAATGACTACACTCATATAATTTCTGTTGGGAAGAAAGAAAAACCCACACTTAAGACACCAGATTTCTCTTAAAAGTCCA